>JANHAO010003999.1:0-25072 GCA_026873985.1 Saraca asoca
GTGTATATTGCGTCTCCAACGAGACAGGGGCAAGATCAAAGCTAATTCCGCATTTTTAGTTTAATCTAAATCATTTTATTTGGGATCTACATCCTCTATTCATTTACTTCCCTGATTGCGCTGACAACTTCTCTACCGCCAATTTCCACCGCCTTTTGCCGATTATTCTTGCCATTTCCCAAGCCTTTTAAACCTTATGTCACCATAAACCATGGTATGTTCCCTCTAGCTTTACATTTTTTCTGAGTTTTCTTCCTTCATAGAAAAGAAGGGACTTGTGACTAGTTAGGAGACAATTACATTGGTAGGTTAAGATGATCTAAATGCTTAGTTTTGTTTGGATCAAAATAGTTGGGCTATCGATAGGCTTTTAAGATTTTAGACATTCATTCTAGTCATTTGAGATTCTATAATTTGCTTGAGTGTCCCCTCCATCTATTGGGATTTGGGTTGTTAATGTGATGACTTAGGATGTGCATGGCCTGTAGTGTAGGGAAGGTCATTAGTCTTAGTCTTAGTCTTCAGTATAGTTTACTCTTAGCGACCTGACCAGCCTTTTTTCTTTCTTTGTGTAGATGGAAGTAGGCCGTGCATTTTGCTGCAATATAATTAGGAGTGAGGACGATGAACCAGACTCATCCTAAAGCCGGGGGTCGCATGATGTATTGACGAAGTGACCTTTAGTGGGAGGGAGGCTGCTATGGACCTAAGCACTCATCTAGGACACACCGAGGGCCGAGAGACCATTAGGGGCCTTGACTGTCACGTATTCAAACTACATTCTTCAACTATGCGTCTTCATGATGTTCAAATCATAATTCAATCATGTTAGATTCCTAAAGGGTTTAATGCTATGGTTCCAGCTTTAAATGACTACGCTCCTCATCCACCTCAGGGCTTCATAACTATCGGCCTCCCACACCTTACGGTGGGATTAAGATTTCCCATGCAACCCTTGATAATTAACTTTTAGAACAAAACAGAACTTAGTTTGTTCTAACTAACACCAAACTCATATACTTCACTTATCTTGCTAGCCCTGATTCACATGGGCAACAACCTTCCTCTACCATTTCTTGAAACTTTGTCTTATTTTTATGATTTGAGGTGTGCAAACTCAGAGGATGGGCTTTACTACCTTTTAGCTTGGCAGATATCGTATAAGAGCATCCTAGCAAAAGGGGGATGCAAAGGGGAAGTCCAATGTGGGCTATTATAAGTCTCACTGGATTTAAATTTCATGTCCCTCACTACGCTATCTTAAGAATTTTGATTTTATTCTCATTCCTGGTAGGTGGGTTAGGTATGAGTAAATTTAATAGATTTTTTATGCTTATTCTTAATTCTAACTTTTACTTGATTTTACAGATGGGATCGATAGGCGACTAATGCTAATGGCCTAGGAACTGGAGGTCTTATATCAATTTGGGACATCCGATGACCTTGAGAATGACTTTCGGTTTGACGAAAGCATCCTCTGTTATTACAAGCTTGCTCCAGCATAAGGCACCAAGGTCATGAGGGAGGTTGGAATTTGCCGATTGACAAAGGTCAGGCCCGTGAACTTCAATGATTACAATAAGATTATAGAACTTATCCTAAGGACACTACCCTCGGACAATGAGGATGAAACCCCTATGTCCCACGAGATCGAATCAACTGTGACTGCTGTAAGCTAGTCCCTAGTCCCCAAGATCAAAGCAACTCTGATTGTCATAAAGCAACCAACTACTCCAGCTACTCTTGTTATGGTCCCTTTGCCAAGACCAGCCCTTGCACCTCAATTTGAAGAGGTAGTGGCAATTGACGTTGCCTATCCTTTTGGTCCTACTCTGAAGAAGCAGAAGGTTGACAAAGGAAAAAAGAAAGCGACTCCCTATAAACACATAACAATAGAGGTCGAGACTACAAGGACATTGGCTAAGCCTAACTCCAAGATGGAAGGGTATGCTTGGACCTTTGTTAAGAACCTAAGCACAATCTTGGGCTATGGCGGCAAAGTCAGCATGCTGGGGGCCGAGGATTCAACATTGGGAGGCTGGTAGTTATGTGGCCCATCATGGTTTGGTGGTAATTATTGCTCCTTGGCTAAGTCACTCTATTTGCTTCATAGCCTAATCTTGTTGTTTGTTCTCGTAGAGTTTACTAACTCTAATGAAGATCAAGGAGGTGCTTCAAGACCAAGACGATAAGAAGTCAACTCTCATGGATGAGTTGGCAGTCCAAATAGCTAAGGTCCTAGAGCTTAAGGAGAAAGTTAAAGAGCTGGAGACTACCTTATCTCATGAGGTAGAGCATTGTGAAACTGCTAAGATAAACTTTGGTCTTGCTACCAACAACCTGAACAAGGCAGGAATGGAGTTGGATGAAACCTAGCCACGCTTGTAGTTTGCAATGAAAGTGGTTGATACTGTCGAGCAAAATGTGAAGTCTGTGGATCAGTGAGCTGAGGCTACCACTGAAGAACTGGAAACATTGAAGAGAGAACTTCAGCTCAGCAAGAAGGAAGCAACCAAAGCTAAAATAGAAACATCCTTGCAGGTGGCGGAAGCGGCCAGGGAAGCAAGAACTAGGACTTGTACTGCATTCTTTTCCACTTTATGGGAGAGATATCCTAAGTTAGACTTCTCCTTCTTCGGCCCCCAAGCTCTCAAAGTCGTGGAACACTATAAAAGGAGAGCTACTAAGGCCAGCTCTATGAGGAAAGGACGGAGCACTATGGTTGAAGTCCCTTCTACCGAAGTTGTCGCCAAGGAGAAGGTAGCTCCTAGGTTGTTGATGCTACCCCAGTGGTTAAAGTTCTTGACGTCCCAGCTCTTGACCCTCAGCCCAATGAAAGCTTAGCTCCCGAGGCTCCAACCCCTTAGGATATGAACTTTGTAACTTTGTTTTTCCTTTTTTCTATGGTTTATGACAAACTTTGTGAACATCCTATATGAAGTAACTTCATTGTAATGGCTGCTGAACATATTTGTCCTTGTTATTTTTATGCTTGAATGTACGAACTCATTTACTTATGTTAGGATGAAAACTTAACATTCTATGTCAACCATTATTGCATCGCACAACTCGTAACTTTACATAGAATTCTATTCAAATTTTATTCCATAAAGAATTTAAAGAATCATATACATATTTACAATGAACCATTTCTTATACACCAAGATACCTATTGGTAATAATAATGGAGGTGCTTAGCATTTCAAGCTCGGGGGAACTCCACCTCATTCATGTCCGCCAAATGGTAGGCTCTATTGCTCATGACCATTTTGACAATGTATGGACCTTCCCAGTTCGATCCTAGAGTCCCCTCACTGGGATTGCGTGCTCTAAAAAGAATGAGACATAAGATAAGATTGCTGGGTTTTAACTTCTGAGCTTGCACCTTGCAGTTGTAATATCTCGCTACACGTCGTTGGTGAGTGACAACTTTGAGGTTAGCTCTTTCTTTTGCTTCCTCCACATGGTCCAGGTTCCTAGCAAGTAGCTGGTCATTGTCTTCTAGGTTAAAAGTAATTCTTTGATGCATTATGACCTCAAGTTCCTCTGGGATCATTGCCTCGCATCCATAAACCATCGAGAAGGAGGTTTCCCTTGTGAAGCTATAAGGCGTGGTCCTATAGGCCCATAGCACTACTTGTAATTTATCTGCCCAAGCTCCCTTTTTAGCTTCTAGTTTAGTTATCAAGATCCTTTTAATGATCTTGTTGACTACTTCTACTTTCCTATTGGCTTGAGGATGGTCTATGGCTATGAAGCTTTTAGTGATGTTGAGGTCATCGTAGAACTTGACGAACTGCTCACTAGTAAACTGAGTCCTATTATCAGTTATGATCTACTTAAGGACTCTGAACCTGTAGATGATGTTGTTCCACATGAAATTTTTGACCTTAGAATATGAGACCTCAGCAAACTCCTTCACCTCTACCCACTGGTGAAGTAATTCACGACCACTATTGTGTACTTGCAATTTTCTCGAGCCTTAGGAAGTGGCCTGATCAAGTCTATTCCCTAGATCGTGAACAGCAATGGACTGATCATTTGCTTTAGATAAGCTGGCGGAGCTCGTGGCACCTTTGTGAATCTCTGGCATTCATCATACCTCTTGATGAGGTTTATAGCATCTTGCTTCATTATTGGCTAGTAGAATCCTTGTTGATGAGCCTTTTGTGCTAGGGACAGCCCCCTAGCATAGTTCCCATAATGACCACATGAATCTCCTCTAGGACAGTATCGTAATCTTCACCATCTATGCATCTCAGAAGTGGGATTGTGAACCCTCTCATAAAGTGCATTATCACAAATGCAATATCTGGCTGCGAGCTCATAACTATCGTGCTTTGAATCTATCTTCAGGTAACTTTTCATTCTATAAGTAGTCCAGGATCAGATTCATCCAAGAGTCAGGTGTTATGGCGATCGCCATCATGACATCTTGTTGTTCAACACTTGGGGATGGAAGGAGTTCTATCGGAACTGTTCCCATGTGATTGAGATCTTCAGTGGAAGATAGTCGAGCCAAAGCATTAGCATACATGTTTTGAGCTTGCGGGATCTAATTGATCTCGTATTGCTGGAAGGACACAAACAATTCTTAGACTTTTTAGAGATAATTCATCATCTTTGGTCCTTGAGCTTGGTATTCACCCTTTACCTAGAAAATAATGACATGTGAGTCATTGAATATCTTTAATCTTTCAGCTTGCACTTCCCTAGCCAACCGCAAACCTGCCAATAAGGCCTCGTACTCAGCTTCATTGTTAGTGGCCTAAAAGCCAAATCTTAAAATGCAAAAGACCTTGTGTCCTTCTGGACTGACGAGAAGCATCCCTGCCCTAGCCTTTTGGCCACTGGGTGACCCATCAATAAATAACTCCCACCATAGGGCCTCAGGATTTTGTACCTCCTTCTGTATAGGTCCTATGAAATCAATAATAAAGTCAGCTAGTGCTTGTCCCTTGATAGCCGATTTTGGCTTATATTCGATGTCAAACTAGGTGAGCTCTATTGTCCACTTGAGTAGCCATCTTGAGGAGTCCATCTTCTGCAAGACTTGTTTCTATAAGAATTGGGTAAGGACCTTGATGCTATGGGCTTGGAAAATGGGTTGTAGCTTCCTCGAGGCAATGACCAGGTAGTAGATGAGTTTTTCTATAGGTGAGTATCATGTTTCGGTATCCAGTGGCCTCTTGCTCATATAGTAAATAGGGAGTTGAGTTCCTCCCTCTTCTTGTGTTAGGGCCGCACTCAAGGTGTGCTAGGATACCCCTAAGTGCACAATCAATCTCTCACCCTCTTTTGGTTTGGACAGAAAGGTGCTCGTCTAAGGTACGACTTGAGCTCTTGAAAAGTCACTTCATACTCCAAAGTCCATTAAAACCTTTTTGCCCTCTTGAGGACGTCAAAAAAGGGAATGCACTTGTCCATTGCCTTTGAAATGAATCTGTAGAGTGTAATGACTTGGCCATTCAAGCTTTGGACATCCTTTGGATCGATGGGACAACACATATCAAGGAGTGCTCTAATCTTCTCCAGATTCACTTCGATTCTTCTATTATTAATTATAAAATCAAGGAATATGCCCGAGGCCACCCCGAATGCACATTTGTGTAGGTTTAGCCTCATCCGATGCCTTCTTAGGGTTTGGAACATTGCTTCTAGGTCATGAACATGATCAACAAGCTGCTTAGACTTTACCGGTATGTCATGAACGTATACCTCCATGGTCTTGCCAATTTGCTCCCTAAACATCATGCTTACTAACTATTGGTAGGTTGCCCCTACATTTTTAAGCCTAAAAGGCATTACTTTATAGCAGTATAACCAGCAATCAATAATAAATAAGGTATGCTTTTTGTCCTGTGTGGCCATTAGAATTTGATTGCACCCTGACTAGGCGTCCCTGAAGCTAAGGAGTTCATGCCCCACCATCGCATCTATGAGCTGGTCTATCCTCAATAGAGGGAAGCCATCCTTGGGGCACATTTTATTAAGGTTAGTAAAATCGATACACATTTTCCATTTTCCATTTTTCTTCTTTGTGAGGACGAGATTAACCAGCCAAGTGGGGTAATGTGCTTCTCAGATGTTATTCTTCACTAGGAGCCTATCCACCTCTTCTTTGAGTGCTTCATAGCATTCTGCAATCATTGGTCTTCTCTTTTAGCAAACTGGTCTGACCCAGGGATCAATATCCAGTCTGTGTGACATCACATTTGGATTGATACCCACCATGTCTTCATGGTTTTAGGTAAAAAGTCCATATTCACCTCGAGAAAATCCATGAGTTATGTTTTCACATCGGGTGGTAGGCATTTCCCTACCTTGAGGCATCTTTCCTCAGCTACCTTACTTACTCATACATCTTCAAGCTCCTCGACTGGTCTAGTGGCTTGCTCAACATCCACCTCTCGAGGGTCAAGGTTGTGGCTAATCCCTCTCGTGCCCATTGCCTAGGGTTCTCCTCCAGACACAACATTCACCTTCTTTCCTTAGACTCCAAGTTTAACTTCATTCTCATAATAGTGTTAGGCTACTTATTGCTCCCCCTTCATGCATTTGACTCCATTTGGGGTCGAGAATTTAATGGCCAGGGTCCTTGTTGATGTCACCATATCGAAATCATTCATGGTGGGTCACCCCAGTACTATATTGTAGGCCGAAAGACAGTCTATAATCAAAAAGTCTACCATGATAGTTCCTCAAGTGAATGGGAGTCTGATTCATCCTACTAGGAGTATTCCATCTCCTCGTGAAACCATAAAAGGGCTTGGGCGAAGGTCCAGCTGACTCATGCTCACACCCATTTGGTCGAAGCACCCCTTGTACATTACATTCATGGAGCTCCCTATATCGACCATTATCCTTCTTACTTTGGCAATACCAATCTTTGCTCCAATGACAATCACATTATTATGGGGGTAATGAACTCCTTTCACATCCTCTTCTATGAATGAGATGTTGTTCAAAGCTACTTTGGCCTTCTTAGCAAGTCTTTCATGTTCTATATAACTTGCCAAGAGAATATAGCCCATAGCTCGCAAATGGCAGTCGTGTGAGCTATTCAAAGTGCCCGTGATGTGATGTCCATGGTGTATGGTGAAGATAGTCCTCACTGAGGGTGTTTTCTCATGATTTGGAGTTTGGTGATGCTTTGGCACAAGTTGCTAGGGACGTGGTGGTCGCTATCCTGAGGGTCTCACCACATAGTCTCTTAGGTGGCCTCTCCTAATAAGGTCCTTAATTACATCCTTCAATGCCCAGTAATTTGACGTGTTGTGCCTGACTTCACTGTGGTAGACACAGAACTTGTTGTAGTTCCTCTTTTCAATAGGGGCCCTCAAGGGCTTCGGCCTATCGAAATCTTTGTTGTCCCTCTTGGTCACTTAGATCCTGTCTAAAGTATCTGACAAGATGGTATATGTATCTTAGCGACTTCGAGGTTAAAACTATTCATTCCGAGTCTTCTTCACAATTTGGCTTCTAAAGCCCCCCTTCTGGCCTTCTTTGCTGCCTCCACCACCACTCCTCTTCTTGCCTTAGTTAGAGGTACTTGGTTCCTCTTTCTTGTTTGATTTCTTTGAACCGAAGGTTTCTTCCCACCAGATCTCCTTAGCGACTCGCTTATAAAACTCACCCAGGTTCTTAACAGGGGACTTGTATATGCCTTCGTATAGCTACCCATCTTTTCAAAGTCCGAATGAGATTGTAATAAGGATACTCTCATCTAATGAGTTTTCTACATTGCTGACTTCTTGTCAGAACATGGTGATGTAGCCCTTGAGTGACTTATCTCTCCACTGGAAGACTATGGCTAAGTGGCAGGATAGAGCGAGCTGCTTCTTTAATACCCTATATTGGTTAAGGAACTTCCTTTGACACTCCTCCCAACTCTTTACGCTACGAGTTGGGAGACTTCTGAACCATATCCATGGTATCTTTCCAAGCATAGTGGGGAAAACACAGCACTTCACCAATGGATTAGAGGTCCACAAGTCCATCTAGATGTCAAAAGCATCCAAATGGCTATAGGGGCCACTGTCCCTATTGTACGAGGGAATGTTTGGAATCTTGAACCTACGAGGGAGGGGCTTCATCTCGATTACACTGGAGAATGGAGTTCACCCCTCGTGGGATTCTTGGTTGCTCTAAGACACAAAGTTCTTCTCCAATTGCTCCATTTTCTAAAGCAATTCTTCAATCATAGGGTCTCAACGCTTAGACTGATGGCTAGAAGTTTATCAACTCCTTTCATCTCGCTCGCTACAAGAATGTCAATTTAAGGTCTAGTGCCTCTTGTCATTCTCACGACTAGACGAGTCGTGGTCCGTCTCTTGCTTGTGATTGGTCTTATGTGAGCTCTCATCTTGATGTGAGCTTTCACTTTGTTGATCATCCCCTTATCCTTTCAAACTCAGTGAATTTCGAATCTCAACTGCGAGTTAAATGAGCAGAGTGAACCAATTTTGTGGCATTCAATCCTGGCTTGTTCCTCGTGTTGAGGCCCTGGTTGATGATGTCTGCCCTCGGGTGCAATAGCTTCACCCTGCCTTGGTGAACCTTGGGCATACGCCTGAGCTAACACTCTGACCATATCAACCAACTCTTTCATGGTATTCTCCAGTGCTTCCTGACATTGGTCAAGTATTTCTTGGCATTGTTGCCAAGTTTGAGCTTCATCGATTTTGTGAGCCACAGGTTTGTGTGGAACAAAGGAGGTTGTACTAATATTGGCATCCGCCACGGGGGCAACTATGTTCTGTTATTATGTCTCACCTTTAGGTCAGCCAGTGTGAACTTTTGCACTCTTGGTTACTTTTCCCCTTGCCATCACACTTAAAATAGCTTGGAATAATTTATCAGGAACAGAAAAATAATGAGTGTGTAGTGGGGGCCCTCCTTCTAGTGCCAAAATGTTGACACCAAAAGCCAGTCAACTAGTTTGAGTTCAATGTTACCCCTAACTACAAGGAAAAAATGGCAGAAAATAGAAAAAAAAGATAGTAGAAAGAAGAGAGATAGCAAATACTAGAAGTTTATCGTGGTGCAGCTAAAGCCAAGTTAGCCCTAACGTCTATGCTGATCTTTGTTTGCTTATTAAAGGATTGTTTTTATAGAGTTTGAATACAACTACACTATTTTCTCACAGTGTACAATGCTCTTTCTATATTTAGGTAGAGTTTTTACATGTAAGATCTTCATCCCTCTTTTACGGTGACTACCCCTTCCTATTTATAGAAGGGGGACGGTTACAAGTGTAATTTTAAAAATAATAGAATGCTTATTTTTGTAGCTCTAGGCATTTAATGCTTGGCATTAGGTAATTAATGCTGGGCAAATCATTGTCGGACTTCCGGGAAGCTAATGTGTAGGTTTAGAGGCTGAGCTATCTGTTAAAAACATGTGCCTTGGATTACTGACTGGGCTCTGTACATGTGTCTGATTCTGGTGGGTGAGCTGGAAGATGAGTGACATGGAAGCTTTGGCTGACTTTACTGCCCTTGCTTGGTCATTCTCCTCGAGGGTGGTAGACTTCTCGTTGACAGATTAAGCCCTTTCAGCAAGCTATATTCCCTGCTGTGACATTAAGTGATGCCTTCAGCTTGTGCCCGACGACTTGGGGTCCTCACTGAGTGACCTTGATCCTCCAATATGGGCCTCCCTCTAGTTAGCTGTGCCTCCTATTGGACCCTAGCCGGTCTAATTCTTGTTCCTGGAAAATGCCCAAAACATCTTCTATTGTGAAAAACTGAGAGAATACAAAGCCAAAAGTAGATCTATATCTACTTCTTCTATTTTCATAAAATCAACTCATTATTAGATGAAATTGAAAGAGATCACATATTAAATAATTGATATCCACATCTTAATTCACATTTGTATTTTTGATCTTGAGATCTTGTTTCTATTTTTGAATTCTAGGTTTTAGAAATCTAAGATACAAAAGGAGAGGTTGATCTTCCATTTACATCTTCTCAAATTGTGGGATTGATCATAATTTTAAAAGCTGTAGAGAATTTTTTTTATATCTAAACTGGTTCTCAAGAGCCTAGTGAATTCTTGTATGATTTGTAATAAAATTAGGACCATCCATTTGAGGAATTGGTCGAGTGGACATACACTTCGACCATGGTTTCCATTGAAGTGGAACCAATTTAAAAATTCTATTGTGTTCTTTATTTTACTGCACAAACTTTTTATTTGCACAAATTTTGTTTGATCAATTGTTCTTGCAATTTGAATTACTCTTTAGTTAGTGATAACAATTGATTCTTGCTTCCCTTAGCATAATCTTCAAAGGTCACATTTCTACCATTAATGGGTGTGAAAGATAAGAATTTAAACTTTTCAAAAGTTATATGCTGAGTGCATCCACTATTTGAGAACCACATGTTGCTCTGGGATCTCCCACACATCTACAAAAGGAAAATCATTCTTTGTATTTAGGTACCTAATTAGTCATGGGTCCTTGAGAGTTGCTTCCACTAGATGATCTTTTTAGTACCCAAATCATCTTCTCTTTAACATAAGTGTTCCTTTTGTGAGCACAAGAGTTAATGACATGACCCTTATGTCTACAATAGAAACACATTATGTGAGGTTCCTTTCCCATGTTTTCTCTAACAAAAGGGTTTTTATCAAAAGAAATTTTCACACTAGGTTTATGTTTGATTCTTTGTTTGTTGAAGCTATATATTTGGCTGCCAAGTAAAGCATCAAGTGTTCCCTTATCCTTTGTTAATTGCTCAAGCATCTTATTCAAATAACTTATTCTTCAATTGAGACATTCGCAAGTTCTCAATTTCTTTCAATAAATCATTGGTTTCTTTTTAGAAAATTTCAATATCATTTTCTAAAGAAGCAATGATTTTCTTTAAAAGATTCACATTCATTTTATTCTTATGCAAGTCATCACAAAGTCTGACATATATTGCATTCACATCATTTAAAGAATGGACAGAGTTATCATCTTTTCCTATATCTTCATTGTCTCTCATAGCCATGAGACAAAGTTATGCTATCTCATCTTTTTCTCTCTCACAGTTGGAGTCTATGTCATCATCACCCTAAGTTGCTAGATGAACTCTTTTTTCTTGGGTGCTTGTTCTCCTTTCTCTCAATTTTAAATTGCTTGTTGAGATGCATAGGGCAATCAAACTTGACATGTCTTGCCTTTTTTCATTCTTAGTAAGATAGGCTAGCTTGCTTTCTTTTCTTTCCTCTACTCACATTTCTTTTAGAGAGAAGAGGCTTTTATCTTCTATCAATCTTTTGATCTTGCAAAAATTGTTGATAATTTTGGGTGAAGAGGGCTAGATCATCTTTAATAGAAGTGTTATGAATGTCATCCAAGTGTTCTAAGTCATCATCCTCCTTATAATAGGTGGCCATAGCTATGAGAGCAAGATTCTTCTTTTGCATATCATCTTCATTTGACTTGGAAAATCTCTTGAGCTCCATTTCATGCTCCTCTAAATTGCCAAAGATTTCTTGCAAACTAGGGATGCCCATTAAATGGACTTTTTGATAGTGTTGATCTTGATATGCCACTCTATTGTCAATGGGTAAAGCACTTTATGAACCAAGTCTGCATTTTCAAATTTTTTACTAAGAATACTCAAGTGATTAACAATAGCAGTAAACATTTCCATCATATCTATGATGGATTCACCA
Organism: Saraca asoca; assembly: GCA_026873985.1. Lineage (NCBI taxonomy): Eukaryota > Viridiplantae > Streptophyta > Magnoliopsida > Fabales > Fabaceae > Saraca > Saraca asoca. Next base: position 11,674 of record JANHAO010003999.1, read on the forward strand.
TCATTTATCTTAAAAAGTTCATATTGAGATACAAGAGTATGAACTTTAGATGCTTTCACTTATGTGGTTCCTACATGAGCAATTTCAAGAACATCCCACATATCATTTACGGTTGCACAACTAGACACTCTTTCATACTCATTAGGCCATGGTGAATTAGATACAATCCACTTTACCTTACAAGCTAAGAGATGTTTTGTTTTTATCATCCTCACCCCAATCACTTTCAAGTTTCAAAATGCTCACATTGTTTTCAACTTTGGTCGGTAAATTACTTCTGCCTTCCATTATATCCCATAGATCAATGTTAATGGCCTCAATGAAATTATTCTTCCTTTGTTTCCAATAGGAGTAATGTTGTCCATTGAACCCAAGCAATTTGTTCAATGGCAGACATTCAGGCAAAACACTAAAACCATTAGAATCCATTAGATCATTTTAAGGTGGTTACACCTTAACACAAGACCCAAGATCTAATGCCAATTGTAGCCCAAGATTTCACCAAGAGAAGGGTGAATTGGTTTTGGGATTTTATTGGTTTTTCAAACCATTTTCAAAAAGTCCTTCAATAATGTTCAAAATTTTAGTAATTAGGAAACAAATTATCAACAATGTCACTAGCTACCATAATCAATAAAAAATTCAACTCTTTAGGTACTCAATATCAATTAAAATGACAATGAATATTAAAAAAATAAAGTACAAAAAAATTAAATGCAAAAATTTAAAGTGAAGGATTAGAGAGATCAAATGCAAGATTTACAATGGTTTGGCATTAGAGATCTACTCCAAGGATTACATCCACTCCTCAAACTTGATCAAGCTTGGTTCTACTATATCAAAATTCCTCCAAATTTGAATCTGGTACTTAAAGAAGCCTTTACAATAGTTGAAACATCATAGCAACCAAACCCTTTTAAGATTCCTCACTCAAAGTACTGCAATCAAGAGATTCCTCACTTTTGCTACCCTTGGGTTTCCTAAACCAAAATACTGAGAAACAAGTAGAAAAATGAAAGATTATAAGAAAGAACTTGAGAGTTTAAATCACTAATTGAAGCTTACTAGGTTAGAGATGTGGGACCATTTGCCTAATTGTTTAGATTAATTAGTTTCATGATTCTCATAATTGAGTTGATTATAGTGCAAAAACCATTGTATGATATTGCTTTGACTCTTTGCTATCTATATGATAAGATAGTTATTGGTTTTAGTCTGTAGAAATTAATTTGATTATTTCCTTAAATAAGATAATCCTTGATATTTAACCAATGGTAGTAGAAGTCTATATGTTTTTTTTTTTAAAAAGAAGCTAATCCTTTGTTCTATTAAATGACTTAAGATTTCTATATGTATTATTCTTGTTTAACATTTTTAATAACCAAATAAATTGCTCCTTGGTTCTATGCTAAGCTTGCATGTCAAGTTAGATATAAGTAGTAAGTTGATTGTATCTTTCACTATAAATCTAATCTAACTGACTTCCTTTATAAATTGAACTTATATTGCTATTGTAAACTTTTTTTTATATGAAAGCTTGATTTATACTGACTATTTAAATCCTTTCCAAAAATAGGAAAGTTGCTTGTTTCTTTTTGATGCATACTTATAGTACTATCACAGCTTGTTTAATTTTATTGTATATTCCATTATTTTGGTATAAATTGTATTGTATACATAGTATTCTAACTTTTCAGACTAATGCTAAAAGCTTTACTTATTTGAAAGGCTTGGAAGAAGCTGAAGTGTTTAAGTTTCTCTTTGCTCCTTAACACGCTATAGTTTTAGTTTTTCTACAAAAAATTAATTTTGAAGTTTGCTCCTTGATTTGTGCCATCTCATGCTAACTTGGTGAAAGATTGTCACAATTGGACAAACTTTGAAAGAGCACGAAAAAAAATCGGCCATTGTACCATTGCCACCTCATATTGACTTAGCAAAAAACTATTACAATTGGATAATTTCTCTAAGAGCAAGCAAATGAGCTAGCCCTCACACCATTGATAATGACAACTCATCAATGGTCACTTTTCTAACTAAAAGAGCATGCTACTTAACTTGGAGCCCAAGTTAATGAAAGTGCTCTTTGGTGCCAAGCTCAACTATAGAAAGGGGGAGATGTTTTTCACTTCAACACACATCATTCAAGCAATCTTTTTCCCTCTCTAGAAAATTCTCTCTCTAGGTTCTCCAATATTCTCTATGTCTTCATTGTGGTTCATTTGTAAATCTACTATTACAAGAGTTTGACAAACATTGTATCCTTCTGGAGACAAATCCTTTTCATTCTTGTGTTTTGTAAAGGTTCACTACCTAGGGGTTGAGTATGAGTGATACACTTATAAAAACCTTGTATTTGGGAATTGTGCCTCAATGTGAGGCTAAAAAATTCTCAAGTTGAGAGGTAGGGTTACTTGTTTCTTGAAAAGTTAAGTGGGAAAGATTGTAAGGAATACTTAAAGGAAAAAGTGCCAGTGGATAACCCTTAAGGTGTTTGTTACCCTTGAGGGTGAGGAGTAGATCCAAAGGGACAGTTTTCCCTTTGGACCATCAAACCTCTATAGGCCAGTGCTTTCATTCTCTTTCCCTACTCTTTTACTATTCTTGCACTTCAAATTGCTTATCTTTATATGCTATTTACTTGATGTTTCATATATTTGTTGGTTGTCCGTGTGAAGGGGAATCTCCTTTTTTTTAGGATTTTATCTTTTAAACACCAATTCATCCCCTTCTTGGTATATTTGTCCTATCATGGCATTGCTTAAATCTAGCTCAAGATCAAAAAAGAAGAAATCAATTTAAGCTCATGGTAGAATGAGTGTTTTTGCCTCTAAGAGTGATGGAAAATCACTCTCTGTGTGTGTAGAAATGATATAATGAGAGAGTCATTAAACACAAAAAACTACCCTAAACTCAAAACTAATTCCAGGGAAATCCATTCTCCAGATGTGAATTGATTTATGAATTGATTTCTTTAAATTGCAAGGCTATGGATGTAAAACGTAAGGCATATGAATCGATTCTCATGCATAAAATTTTTCAAATTTGAATTGATTCTCTCAACATGCAAGGCTCTTGGTCTGAAACATGGAGCATAGGAATCGATTCTTGAGCAGCCCTATTTCACCAGGCTATAGAAATTAATTCTAGAATTGGTTCTTTCCCTCAAAACTTGATTTTGAACCAAATGTTTTGAAATGACTTTTTTTTTTTAATTTCAAACCATGTAATCATATTTCCCAATAATAAAATTTATTAAAGATTTTGCGAACATGGGAAAAATATTTTGAGGAGATTTTCCAAGATTCTTGAGGCAAATATCAATCAAAAAATATTTTCCAAACTTAAGCAAGATTTAATAAATTCCAAATCCTCCACAAAAAAATATTACTAGATCTAAACTAAATCTTCAATAATATTTTCAACCTCCTCCTAGGTAATTCCACTAAAAATAATCATAATAAACATATCCAAAATATTTGTTATTATCAAAACTAAGTAATAATTAAAACATTTGAAATAGGGGCTAGAATTAACAAGCCCACTACCATCTTTTATTGTTTACCACCGCCCACCGCCACCATCCACCACTATCTGTTGCAGCTAATCACCACCCACCATCACCTACTGCTATTGATCACTGTCCAATACTATTACCATGTTGACCACCGGGCCACCACCATTTACAGTCATTGACCATTGCTCACAATGACGTTTCATCACTGACCACAACCCAACACCGTTAACTACCATCCACTACTGCTTACCATTATTAATTATTGCTCACTATCACCTAATGTCATTGACTACCACCCATCATGGCCTACCACCCACCATCATCAATCACTACTATCATTGACCACCATTCATGACAGTTGAATACCACTCATCCAAACAATAACAAAGGGAATAAAAAATAGTATGATTCCATTTCGTGGCTATACCAAGCAAACTAAAAAGTAACAGTTGCAATTACCTTTCATTCTTCTTTATTTGATTCTATTTTCTTTCCATTTCTACATGTTGAACCAAACACCCCTAAATTATAATGGATAATTGAATGATAATTAATTTCTTTAAAACCTATGTTACATTTTCACTAACTATGTAACGTAATTTTCATATATAAAAAAGGTTTAGTTAGACTTTCATAAAAGTTACCATTTTTTTTAAAAAAAGTTTGTAATTTTATAAGAAATTTTTGCGTAAGAATTATATAAAAAAATTAACTCAACCGAAGAATCATAAAATATTTTTTTTTTTTCATATACATACTTCATATAACAACATATATAAGGATGGATGACCAACTTTTATTCATTATTCAAAGTATCTACAAAATTTTATCTAATCAAATATTTATGCCCAATTTGCATCATCTCTCACAATTATAAATGCCTAAATGCTTTTGGAACTATATATATATATATAGACACACACACACACTACTTACATATATTATGGTCATTCCGAAAATATTATACACGTCCACATATATAAGAAATTATGCAAATGCCCTTTCAAATTGAGCCCACATAATCTTTTCGTGTTTTATGGGGAACGTCTTCACTAAGGCAGGGAAAGCTACAACAATTAATTGAGCTGCAAGACTTGGAAAAGCAGCAGCAAGACCTTTAAATGCTAAAGAATGACCAAGACTCTAGAAGTTGATTGAACAAAGTCTTTGAACCATCCAACATCTTCAATGGCTCCATAACAACCGATCAAACTATAGGCTACATTCTTCAATATACATCGTGATAAGATTTGTTAATCAATCAATCAACATAAAATCACTTAAATATTGAAATGCGATTCAAAATGAAGTTTAGTAGAGTCATTTGAAAATAACATATGTGAATTACCAACTGGAAGGGGAATTTGCTTATTTTTGTTATTATTATTATTGATTCAACTCTGATAGGAGTGTATGTAATGGTAGAGCTATATTTATTTTAGTGCGGGCGCATGTCCTTATTGACTTTCTTAAAATCTCACGTATTATTTATGTGTGTCATTTACAATACCCCTATTAATTTTTAATATTTACTCCACTAAAATATTAAAACACATTAAACTATTTCTTTAGCTTTTGACGTATTACCTGGCCAAACAGCTGGTTACACATGTAAAAAGAAAAAAAACATTGAATTTTGAAAATAATTTACAAAGAAGTTTTTAAATCATTCTGTTTTTAAAAATTAATTTTCAAAACAATTTTGAAAATAATTTACAAAGAAAGTGTTTGAATTATAAAAAGAATTAGTAAATGTAGTCAATAATTTTGGCTAAAGTTAATCGAATATAAATTATACAGAAACGATGAAGATAAAAGAGAAACATTTGAATATTTTTTCAATTTAGCTTTTAATTTCGCTTTGTACGTATATAAACGCTCCTCGAAACCACTTATTGTTTCAAAATCATGGGTTGGAAGGTAATGTTGCATGCGTCATTCAACTTTTCTGTTTTGGAATCATCACATTATTTAACTGATCTATATAGTCAAAACAATAAGCAGTTGTAGTGATCGTGAGATGGAATTTAATAGAATGTGCTTCTTTTCTATCAAAACTTCAATAGTAAATCATAATCATATAACTATAATAGATAAATATTAACCTAATTAATTAATATATAGCACAGATTTCATTAACTTTTCATTATTTTGCTATTAAAATAATAAGGAAAATATGTAAATTACATCTTCAACTTTAAAATAATTACATTTAACATTCACAATTATTAATTTTTGTGAATGACTATATTGTGGTGGTTCCCTCTTGGAGTTGCCTTTAGGATTGCAGCTGTATATTTTGTTATATTGAGCATTTAGCACTTTTAGAAATCTTTATTGATTTTTTTTATATTACATTATGATGAGCATATTTTCACGATAGCATATTTTGATGATTATTATTATGTTGTTGGTTATCATGTTTTCAAAATTATTTTGAAATCATGGTTGTTTATTTTATTGTATATAAGCCTTGAGGCTAGGTGTTCGAAAAATAGAGAAAAATCTACCGGATTTTTATTAGAATATAGTATACAAATATTTTATTATGAATTGATGAAATCGTGAGTTTTGGTATATTATTTGCATAGTAAGGCTTGTAGGGGGATAGGCTTACCAAGTTCATGTTAGTGCGCCTAGGAGCACGATGCGTGCACAAGGATATGTTGATACCCACACCATGAATATGTCGAAAATCTCTGCATTTCCTACATCTCGTATTCCTATTTACATACATAGAGATATCTAAATCTTGCCTGGACAATTCCTCTGCATGATAAAAGAGAGATATTGCCCTGAGCTAGATCTTTGGCTTTTGTTAGATGCCAATCTGAAGAAGCATCCAAGATAGTTTTTCACGAACCATTTTCTTTAGTATCACCACCTTAAGGTAGAGGTAGAGCTAGCACGTGAAGAAGTTTTACCAACCAATAAATTGATAGGTTGAAAGCTTATGATGAAGATGAAATTATAGATGAGGATGAAGTAGAATCTTATATTTCAGAAACAAAAATTGAATTGGAATATGATGATATAAAGCTTAAATATTTTGAGAACAATAGTAATCATATCGATGGTTTTGATTTTAGAAATGATTTGGCCAAGGAGGTTATCAGCAAAATTAAAAAGAAAAAAAGAAAAAAGTTACAAGGTTGGAAAGCGAGATCTCTTTCTTAAGCTAGCAGGCTTGTCTTATACAAAATAGTTTTTCAATTTTGCTGAAGTGTCATATGACTACCATGAAGTTTTCCAATCACCATTGAATCAAATTGAGGCCTGTTTTAGAAATTTCTGGTAAGGCAACTCTACTTGGGAAAAGTTATTATTGCCAATATCTTCAAAGGATTTAGGTTTTCTTAAGATGCCAAATTTTTAATAAGGCTATGGATGCTAGACAAATGTGGAGGATCATCTCTAATCCTGATAAGCTTAGAAGTAAAGTAATTATTTAAAAATATAGGAAACAAACAATTAGAAGGCATTACTAATCATCATTCAAATTCTTGTTGGAGATAGGCTAATACATAGAAAAATGCTGCCATTGTTATTGAGAAATTATTTTGGCAGATAGGATCTGGTGATGAGGTGTCTTTGAAGTGTAAATTCTGGTGGTAGGTTTCAAGTCCTATCCCTAACAATGTAGACATTGTCAAAGATCTCAAACTAAGTTACTCTGGGAATTAGTGTTGGTACAAGGTCCAGTCTTTTTATGATTCTTAAACATGTGTTTCAATCTTCAAAACCCGTTTATCATATTTCTAGGGTCATTAACCGATTGATTGGGATAGGATCAGTGAAGGGTTCTTATGTTATCAGGGTAGGTTATTGGATGTTGATGAGATAGCATATTAAGTAACACCAATAAATCTAATTTCCTTGGAGGGCCTTGTGGAGCTGACCTTTGCCTTTGAGTTATTGTATTTCCTTTGAAAATTGTCATCAAGGTTTGCTTGTGAGATTTATCTTAATTGTTGGAAATCTTCAAGTTCTGCCAATTGTCTTTTTTGTAATTAGGCACTTTTTCTCCAGTGCCAAATTATGAGAGCTGTTTGGTTTTGGAATTGATCATTCTGTAAGAGTTTAAGCCTTTCATCCATAAAATGTCATTGACTAGTTCAAGTGTTGAACTAAAACCTTTGCGTACTTTATACTTAATCTAAGGTTGGAGAAGAGATTATAGTGTCTGTTAGCAGAGGAATAATTTTGAATTGCAACATCCTTTATTCCCTTCAGTTGATAGCATTATTACTTCTAACTTCCATTCAACATAAATAGTTATATTTCATATGACTAAAATCAGACATCATCAAAGTAATAGCATACAATGTAGATGAAGAGAAACATACTTGTTGGGAGGAGTGTGTTATAATTTCAAATCAACTATTTCTACTATAATTCTCTTTGTTGCTTTAAGGAAGTTCTTGATGTCTTATTTACCTCCATCTTTTCTCACCCTATTTTGATTGCATCCAATGATACATCAGTTAAAGATTGCATTAATAGTAGGACAAGTCACATGCATATTTAAGTGATTTGGCATAATATCAAATATCTTTTACAGGTTTAGATATTTTCAAGCTTACCAAAGATAGTAATTGTTTAGTCTTAGATAAATGGTATCCCTATCTCTTGTAATCATTTCTGTTTCCTGTTTTAGCGAGCAGCTTCTAATGTTGTTCAAGAAGCATTTGCAAGTAGAAATAGTATTATGGAAAGCTTAGCTAATGAGATTGATATGATAAATAAAAGCCTTAATAAGCTGTAGTACAAGTACAATGAGAAGACTATGTCCTTAAATAGGATGCTTTAGAAGAAAATCAAGCTCCACAAAGGTTTTCCTAATGAAACAAAAGAGAATGTTGATGCCTCAAAGGATGAGAAGTTTAACGATAAAAGTGAAACAATTAAAACAAACAAGACTCAGAATAATGGTGGAAGTGGAAAGGAAAACATTGATGCTGCAAGGTTAAGAAGTTTGAGAGTGACACTAAATGGGTGAAACTAAGGAAACATTAGATTCCCTTGCAAAAGAAACCTTTGATGAAGTTGAACAGGATACCATTGACACTTTGATTCCCATACACATATGGGCATACTTGATAAAACTTATCCTATCAAGGAAGAGGATAAATCTATGCATTGATAATAGCAATACTAAAGCAATAGGAATAAATGTTTCCTCAAAGGCTTTAGTTCTTAAATTTTAAAATAAAATAGATAAGATGATTGTACATGACTAAGTTAGTCATAGTCTAGCTTCTAATAAGGTACGTGTATGCAGCCTCTCTAAAGGAAAAATTAGTTTTTAGATTTGGTAGTTTCAAGGTTAACTTAAAGGAGCTAGGGATTAAGTCAGGTCCTATGGGGACTAATAAGAGAAAATGGGTAGCAGAGATTTTCACCCGAAAGATAGTTGCTATGAGCATGAAAATAGAAAATAAAAATTAAGATAATTTTATCCTTAAAAGGAATTCTCCTTTACTTGTTCAATTGCTAGCAAATATGGGTCCAATTTTGGCATTGAGTTGTCACAATAAAGTTCCTATAGCATGAGATAGGCACATATGAGGAACTGCAAATGCAGAATTAATTGTTGCTGACGCAATGGATATTGAAAAGGAGATTTATGATAGATAAACTTCTTGATGAACATAATCATGATGTTGTACAATGTGAGAGATGTGAAGAAAGGACAGAGTAGCCTACCAAGGAGTCCAAAATCCTTGGACAAAGCCTTTAGAAGTATATGGTTGCTAGCTTGAGTTGAAAAGAAATTCTAGTGTGATGGATATTGCATTAGACAAGGTAGTCATCCTTGGCATAATGTCTAAATTAGGATGTCCTTGGAGGTCAGGTAAAAGTTCCTCTAAAACTAGAACCTTCTCTTGCTTTCTCACCTTTTGCTTAAAACCAAGACAATTGTCTTCTCTTCCTTACTTCCATTGTCTCCATCAATACGTATATATTTATTATGCCTGCATATCTATATGCTATCACTTGTTTTTATCCTCAGTAGTACTTATCCGTATTCTTTTGTGTGGGATTCTTTGAGTTCAAGTAATTGCAACTTCTATTGGTGTTTGGATGATGCTGTTAAGGTTGGCAACGTCTACACTACTATTGTTACCTCTAGTGAATTACCTCATTACTTGATGGTGAATAATAACTATTTCTAAGATAAAGCATCCAAACCAAAAGTAACCAGGTCAAATATGGTGAATCAATTGAACAAAACCCACTAAATTGTTCTAGAAAGGAAGTGCTGCTTTTGAAGAAACTAGTTAGCTAGTAATTTGAAAAAAAAAAACACTTTCAAAACCCTAATGGAAATATCAAAGAATTTCAACTAGATCCAATAACACTTGATTTCAATGTAAATGTTCCTCCTATTGGTCATGGTAGTTTTAGGAGTCATGATCATGAGTCGAATGTGACTTAGAACAAAGTAAGAGAGATGCACTGACTATTTCAATCTATTTGTAGAAAGCTCTTGTAGGAAGAAGAAACAAACTTAAAAGATGAAGTGAATAGCCAATAACAAAGATTCTTAAGGAGAAAGTAAAATATGTTAATACAAGTAAGAAGATCTTGAGACCTGTCCTTAGAGTTGAAGTTATTGATGACTTTCACTATAAGAGGGAGCTTATCATAATTAGTTTTCATTGTTAGAACCAGTGTGGCATAAATTACATGAAGTACATTAGACAGATCTTGGCAACTAGTATTGCTTCATCAGGGGCTATGCTGATGATTTGGAGGGCAATTCATATGCTATGGGTTACATTGGGAAAGAAGGAAATGTTATGAACATTGATAAGGAACCTAAACATCAGACACTTGAACATGGCAATCTTGCTTTGAAGAATAGCAGCGAGGAAAAGAATCCTGTTAGGGTGATACATAGCTTTGTGGAAAAACCATAGGAAATAGGAAATAACTTAGGAGCCTGAGTTCCTAATGATGAATAGATGCCCCCAACTGTTTAAGTGATGTGTTAGTATGGACCTTCATTCCTTATGACTTTGTTTCTAGAATTCGAGAACAAATTGTTCTAATGGGGGGAGAATTTGTAATACCAAAAAAGAAAAGTTACTAAGGGACTAAAGTGAAAATCCTTAATTTTTTGTTAGGGCCATAACGTAATTTCTTATTTCTCAGGAGGGCTTTATTGAAGTCGATGAAAAATCGATGGGGTTAAAGTGCAATTTTCCCTGTTTGGCCTTATGTATTAATTTTCCTAGGCTAGCCTTCTACTTCCTCATGCGTGTGCCCTCCTTCCTCCTTTTTCCCAAAGCTTCTTCTAGCAACCTTTACTGCGTTTCTTCATCTGACCACCATTCTGTTGTCTTTCGAGGTGTTCCGACTGGTGAGCTATTTTTTCTCTAGTGATTCTTCTTTTTCCCTGGTGCCTTCTTCTCCCTTTTTGAGTGTTGTTTCTCAAATTAGGAGTTGTCTAGCTTCTCTGCTTCAACCAACCTTTACTTTTCTATGCACTGACATCATCTGGCTAGCCTTGGGCCGCTGGCCACCTCCTTCCTCCTCTAGCATCTTTTTCTTGCCAATTGGCCTGTAGCTTTCCCTTTCTCCCCTACCTCCAATGTGTTGTATGGCCAAGCCTTGAACCAGCCCACGAGCGGCAAATCAGCTAGTTCTGAGTTACCCACTAACACTTTGAAGGGTGGTGAGTAATCCTAGAGTACAAAATTTATTTTATAACTTACCTACATCAAGTTTTCAAGTAGATCTAGTTTGAACAATTATTTTCAAAATTGAAGAAAGATGGAAATTTTCTTACGAATTTGCTTCAGATAAATTCCCTTTGATGAGTTAAGCACATCAACAGCAACTTTTGGAGCTTTAGCTAATCTAGCCCTTTAGGGAATTTCTAAGGTGAGTGGACAATCCTCCTCACTTCAGGATCCCATTAGTAAATATAGATTAATTTTATTATATAAAATATTATCAATCCTTTTAAATAATGAAATTTCCTTACATATATATTAAAGTGGTTTTGAAAGTATATTTACATGTTATTAGTATTTATGAAATGGTTTGCTGTGATAGGAATTATGCATTATCATTCTCCCTATATTGTTGGAATTGAAAATTGTATATTTTTTCATGTAATAAATGGATATGAAAATTCATTGGTATGTTATGTATGTTTGAAAAATGTTGCTTACTCAAATAAGAATTTTTATATATTGTGATATAAGAATGTTGTTGTTTTGAGATTTATGCTACCTGATTTATTAAGGTAATTGATTTGAGATACTGGATCCACTAGATAATTCATTAGGAACCCGCAAGTGCACTTGTGTGTATACATTGAAGGGATATATGTGGACGGATAAAGATGATAGTATAAGAATCAGATAGACATGTTGGATAGATAATGACTATATTGTTGTGGTTCCCTCTTGGAGTTGCCTTTGGGATTGCAGTTGTATATTTTGGTATATTGAGCATTTATCACTTTTAGAAATCTTTATTGATTTTTCTTTTATATTACGTTATGATGAGCATATTTTCACAATAGCATATTTTGATAATTATTTTTATGTTGTTGGTTATTATGTTTTCGAATATGTTTTAATATCATAGTTGTTTATTTCATTTTATCAAATATCTTGTTTTCAATTACTTGATTTTCATATCGAATTACCGTTTTCAAATGTATATTGAGATTATGGCTACAGAATGAGTAAGCATATCTTCACAGCTATATATATATATGTACTTTCAAGCATTATTTTTTTAAATGGGGTTTTTGGGTGGTTATAGGATTCTTTACTCACTAAGTTTCTATGAAACTCACTTTTTCTTCTCTATGTTTTTTAGGGCCCCAGGATTCTCTTATAGCACCTCCATCTTACACTAGTATGAAATCTACTCATTGATCAAGTAGATAATTTCTGTAGACAATAAAGGTATATAAATGGTGGAAAATCAATGGCAGTTGATAGGATTGTATGTGCATATATTATGTATGATTGCTGGATGCCCAATAGGATATAGATTGTATAGTTTAAGCCACTGTATTTTATTATGTAATACAAGTTGTGATGGGCGTATAGCCCTTTTGTTGTATGTAGGCTTTGAGACCAAGTGTCTGAAAAATAAAAGAAACTTTACCAAATTTTTATTAGAATTTAATATATAAATATTTCATCATGAATTAATGAAATCATAAGTTTTGTTAGATTATTTACATAGAAAGGTTTGTAGAGGGTTTCTTGATGGTAACCTTTTATGCCAGTTACATTCCATAGATAGGGGCATGAAAATGTGAAGGGTAGAAAAAGTGTCATATCACAAGTACACAAGAATTTATCCATTGAATATTACCATTTGATGGCCTTATGTTTGCTAATACTAACGCAACACACTCATCCCACCAAAACATTGCAGTGTCCTACTCTAAAACTAATGTGTATATATATCATTTTCACTTACGGCATAGAGCACATATGATGTGCTTTTATCACCTCCTCTGCCACTTATCTATACATATTCCAATTGATAGGTCAAACTTAAACATGAAACACACCAAGCATTGCTTATGGTTTATGACTATTGGCTTTATTATTTAGTGCTCAACGCATACAAGACATGTTAAATATATATGTTGGAATAATTTTAGGGACTAATATAAATCATGTTTTTATATTTAAAACACAAATTTAATATTTAAGTTAATTATGAGTGTTTTGTATAAATAACCCAATTGAATGTATGATTCATATTGTTTAATGGGTTGCACCTATGTTAAGTGGACTAAGTTTACTGGGCCATTGTGTTAGGTTAACTGTTGATGGGTAGGTTAAACCCAATAACCCATTAGGGTTACACATGGAGGGTCCCTGGTCTCTGCTATAATAT
>JANHAO010004000.1:0-25044 GCA_026873985.1 Saraca asoca
ATATTGTAAATAATGGCCTATTGAAAATATTGTGTAAAACTATTTATCATTTGTTTCCAAGTGATTAAATCTTTTAACATTTGAAAAAGGAATTTTGAAAAATGTTTTTTAAAATTCTAAGATCAATTTTACCCCTTTTTGGTTGAATGCAAGGCTACATTTGGTATTAGAGCTAGGCTTTTGGAATCAAGGTGTAACCATGTCAAGAGGATCCAATGGATTCGAGTGGTTTTAGCATTTTAACAAAGTGTTTTCCATTGAACAAGCACTCTGGGTTCAATGGTTTAATAGACAATACTATACATATTGGAAATAAAAGATGAAAGATTTTGTTAAAGCTATAAATATTGATATGTGGGAAATAGTGAAAAATGGATCTAATCTTCTGACTAAAATTGAAAACGATATAACCATTTTGAAATTTAGAAGCAATTGGAGTAAGGTTGAGAAAAAGAAACACCTATTCTCTTCTAAGACCAAATGGATTATGTCCAATTCCTTATGGCCTAGTGAGTATGAAAGGATATCCAACTGTGCCACTACTAAGGACATGTAGGATACTGTTGAGGTTGCTTATGTAAGCACGACCCAAGTTAAGGCTTCAAAGATTCATATACTTGTTTCACAATATGAGTTATTTAAAATAAATGATGGTGAATCAATTAAGGATATGGTGTAAAAGTTCACTATAATTGTTAATCATTTGAGCATTCTTAGTAGGAAATTCAAAAATACTGATTTGGTTCACAAAGTTCTTCACTCTTTAGCCATTGAATAGACACCAAAGATTACAACTAGTAAGAAGTCTATAAAGATGGGAATAATAACATTGCAAGAGTTGTTTGCTAATTTGGATGAGTATGAGATGGCACTTAAGAGGAATCCAAAGAATGATGATGAAAGAAGGAAGAAAAATATGGCCCTTAAAGTTATTGCAACTTTTGAGGAAGAAGAGGATGATTTGAAGAGTTTGGAGGATTTCAGTGATATATCTACAAAAGATGATTTGGCTTTTCTTACCAAAAGGTACTAAAAACTTTTGAAAGCTTACAAAGTTGTTGGTAGAAAAAAAGCTTCTTCCTTAAGAAGAAATGCAAAAATAAGAGGAAGAAAAATAAGTAATCGATTAAAAGAGCTCATCTTGCCATATGAGGAGATGAAGATGTGGATTCTGCTTGTGATGATGAGAAAAATGAAGAGATATTACTTTGTCTTATGGCAATGGAAGATGAGGATGTTGAGGTAAATGATGACAACTTTACTCAATCTAATGATAATATTGATGATATATATAGTGAGTTGTATGATGATTTGCTTAAGGCCAAAAAAAATGTTAATCTTTCAAAGAAAATCATTGTTTCTTTAGAAGTTGACATTGAAAATTTGTAAAGAGAAAACAATGATTTATCAAAAGAAGTTGAAAACCTTAAGCTACCATATCAAGTGTGTGTTGTTTGTAAAACTCTTAAAACTAAAATTGATGATTTCAACCAAATAATGGAAAATTTCACAAATGGCACGAAAACACTTGATGCTTTACTAGGAAGCCAAAAATGTGGTTTCAACGAAGAGAGACTTGGATTTAAACCAAATATGCAAAACTCATTTTATAAAAACCTTTTTATTAGAAAAATCATGGGTAACCAACCTTATATAAAGTGTTTCTATTGTGGACAACAAGGCCATAATATTCACTCTTGTGCCCACAAAAGAAATACTTATGTTCCAAATGTTGGTGAGAAGTTGGTATGGATACAAAAGGCTTTATCTAGTGGAGCTAGGTGACCCAAGACTACTTGGGTACTTATATCCAAAGAGTGATTTTTCTTGTATAGGTATGTGGGAGATCCTAGAGCAATATGTGATTTCTTGATAGTGGATGCTCTAGACACATAATTGGTAATAAGTCCAAGTTCTATTCACTTTCTCCTATTGATGGTGGACATGTCACTTTTGGAGACAATGCCAAAGGCAAGGTAATTGGTAAAGGTAGGATAGGTAAATACCTTCACTTTTGTATTAAGAATGTTTTATTGATTAAAAAGCTTAAACATAATTTGCTTAGCAATACCCAACTTTGTGACAAAGGGAACAAACTCACTTTTGACTCCACTTATTGCATAGTTGAGAAAAAATTATAAGCAAATTAAGTTAGTTGATAAAAGATTTAACAATATTTATATGATTGATATTAATAATAAGCCAAATATTGATTCAAAGTGTTTGATTAGCATAAATGATGATTTTTGGGTTTGGCATAAAAAGCTTACTTATGCAAGTATGGATTTAATTAGAAAACTCTCTGAAAATGATTTGGTTGTTGGCATACCTAAACTTAAATTGTAATACCTAAAAAAAATGTTATTGAGGGACCAAAATGAAAAGTCTTAAATTTTGTTGGGGCCATAATGTAATTTTTTAGTTTTCAAGAGAGCCTATTTGAAGTCAGTGGAAAGTTTTGGGGTTAAACTACAATTTTTCCCATTCAGCCTTATGTATATATTTTCTAAGCCAATTTCTTCCTTTAGACTTCTCCTAAAGTTTCCTCTCTCCCTTGCTGCTTTGGCAATCTTCTGTAGTCTAAATGGTCGTTGTTGTCTAGTCATGAGCTCTGGTGCACTCCCATCTTCCTCTTTCCAGCATCTTCTTCTTCCTTAGTTTGTTAATGGCTCTTTCCTCCTTGGTTTGCATTGTCATCTGCTCCATCACTAGCTTCTTTGATCTTCCTTCATTCGGCAAGCTAGGACCATCAGCTTTCCTTCTCTAGTATCCTCCTTTCCTCCTCATGGCATGGCAACTTCGACTGAAGCTCTCGATAGCTCATCTCCCTTTGCTTCAGCTTATTTAGCCAGCAGCTTCCACAAGTTCATTGGAGGTGTCCCAGCTTCGATCGAGCTAGCTACTGACACTTTAGACTTCAGTGAGTAATCTTAGAATAAAAGATTTATTCTATAGCAACACTATAGCTAGTTTGTAAGAAATTTCCCTTGAAATCCTTACTATTCTAATTGGAGGAAATTTGGAATTCTCTTGCTATTTTACATTGTCTTACTTTAGTAAAGTTCCTATAAAAGGATTAGGCATATTGACATTCAATTTTGGAGCTTCAGCTGATTTAGCTTTCTAAGGATTTTCCTAAGGTGAGTGGATAATCCTCCTTACTTAATAAATCCCATTTTCTAAATAATTTTGTTGTATGGAATATTTTAGATTTTGCTAAATGATTTTGGTTTGCTAATGATTTGATTTGGAAGTTAATTTTCTTTGAAAACTTTATGGTATGTTGTGTATATATATACATAGAAATTTATTTAACATGATGAAATTATGCTTTATTTGTTTTTAGCATATTATTATTTCAAATGGTAAATAAATTGAGGTCCTGGATCCATTGAAAATCCCTTGGTAATTCGATGGTGATTGTGTGGAGAAATAAGGATAGGCTATTGGATATGTAAATATTCGACATGCACTTAGTTTGGGGGAGGAATAAGGGTGGGTTATCGAATATATAAATATTCGGCATGCACTTGGTTTGGGGGAGGAATAAGAGTGGGCTGTCAAATATGTAAATATTCGACATGCACTTGGTCTGGGGGAGGAATAAAGGTGCGCTATCGAATATATAAATATTCGACATGCATATTAGCTAGGATAATTATGCTATTGTGATTACTATTAGGAATTTTCCTTGGATTCCAATTGATTATATGGTTAATTGCATATCACCATTTTTTTTTATCAAAATATATATATATGTTACTTTTATAGGATTATCTACTCACTGAGTTTCTATGAAACTCACCCGTTTCTTTTACATGTTTTTTTTCCAGGACCCTAGAATTCACCTACCATCCCTCCACCCTACACTGATATAGGATCTACTCTTAGATTGAGTGAATCTTCCCTGCAGAGAATAAAGGTATATGAATGGTAGAAATCAATGGCAGTTGGTAGGATTGTACATGCATGTGTTGTGTATGATTGCTAGATGCCCAGTAGGATGTAAATTGTATAGTCTGGGCCATTGCATATTATTTTGTTATTATACAAGTTGTGGCGGGCATATAGCCCTTGTGTTGTATAGGTCTTAAGGCTAGGTGTCTGAAAAATAGAGGAAACTCTGTCAGATTTTCATTAAAATGGATATATGCATTTTTAGATGTGTATTGATTTAATTGTATGTCATTCTTGCATGGTAAGGCTTGTAGAGGATTTTCGGATGGTAACCTTCTACACTGGTCACGTTCCATGGATCAGGGCATGACAAAGTTGGTATTAGAGCATGGTTTAGGGTTTAGATGTATGATAGAGGTCTCCAACTACCATAATGGGATAGGCATATTTAGTTCATGTTAGTGCACCTGGGAGCACAACATATGAATAAGGATATATTGATGCCCACACCATGAATATATTGAAAAATCTCTACATTGCCTAATTCTTTTAATCATACATGTATCAGCATGTTTGAACCTTACCTAAACAAATCTTCCTATTTGATAATAGGAAAATGTCACCTAAGACTTGATCTTCGGCTCACTCTAGATGCTGAGTGGAACAAGCGTCTAAAAGATCTTCTCATGAACCATCCTATTCTTCCGAACCTATACCCTGACCTCAAGGTAGACCTAGGGGTCAAGGCCTTGCTAGAGGCTAAGGTAGGGTTGCATGAGTAAATGTGTAGCCAAGAAATTCCCAACCTGACTCAAAGGTCCTTTCCACACCTGGAGTTTCTATGGGCCTTTCTACTTTAGATGCCCCAATATGGGCTATAGACTTACAGAGAGCTATAAGTGATCTTGTGAATGAATTGGTTCAACAAAGATTACAAAGACAATAAGAGAAGGAAGAGGTAATAGTAGCTCAGGGTAGTTCAAGAAAGAGATTTAGATCTCAAGACCCTAGTGGAGATTTCAAAAGACAGACATTTGTAGCCTCTGGTATGCCATCCTCTTAGAGACCTAAGGTACCTGTATCCTCGCAACATTTAGGTGTAGGTACTCAGAGTAGCAGACCTATAGGTGTAGCTATATTCAGTTACCATCCTCTTAAGGGAATCTAGTTCAAGCCATCCTATTCAGCTAGATTTGGGGTAGTAAGGTTGCACCAATTTTGTGGGAGAATTTACTTAGGGAACTGTAGACAAGGATTTAGAACTTGTTTTAGATATGGTCAGGTATGCCACTTGGTAAGAGTTTGCCCTTACTCCTCTGCTCCACCTGGTATCACTGGAGCCACTGGTACATCTAGAAATACTTCACCTTGAGTTATGAGCAAAAGTGATGAGAAATTATGGGCCAAATCTACTAGAGCATTTGAAGCTGAGGTTTGAGATTCTGAATTCACCAAAACCCTAGGGAAAACAAATGACCCAAGTTTTAAAAAGGAAAAATCCAGTGGTTTTATCCAATTATGTAAATGGGCCTACTTTGAAAAATGATGAACTTGAAAAAGTGTTGTGGTTAACGTTAAAAGCCTTGGAGGACAATAGGTTGACAAATATTGCAAAAGTTGTGAAATGTAACCTGCTTGATATGTCGAAGAATCCCCATACACTAGAGTTTTCTCTTGAGGGTAAAATGGCTTTATCTGGTGATTCAGACCTCTTGTCACATAATGTTAATACAGTTGGCCCCAGTGATTGTTTGGAAAAATCTGTAATTAGAAGGTATCCTCCTCGGAGAGGAGTTTCAATAATCAGAGTGGCGCAGCAAAAGCGCGGTGGGCCCATAACCCATAGGTCCTAGGAATCTCTTTTAGGGAGAATAAGAATATGGATCAACCTAACTTGTCTGTAGATGATAATCTATTAAAAAGGATGACAAATGCTGATGTGAAAAGAATAGAAAATAATGTTCAGGCTGGATTTGCTTGCTGGGGTAAGGTAGTGGAAATCTACCCTGCTCAGATCGCATGGCCTTGCTCTACTCTATTCGGCTACTTCCTTGTTGTTGGCAAGACTGACTTCTTTAGCCAATCTTCTTTTCTAGCTAGTCCTTCCTATTTAGCTGGATGAAGTTGCTTACTAAGTAACTTATTTAGGTTGAGGAACACGAGTGCCCAGTTGCTCAATCATTCAATCCTGCTGCAGAACACTCACCTAGGCACTTGGTGTTGCCTGAAATTTTAGCTTTCCATTGTAAGAGTGGGCCTTTCCCCCTCAGCAGTTACGTAGGAGCTGCATCCAACTATTCCAACCAGTCTTGCCAGCTGCAGTACTTCCTAAACCATGATTCTCAATTACCCTATTTTGGTAACCTATTTAATGGCTTCCCTTGGGATTGTAAATAAGTGCCAAAGAGTTTTGTAAATCCTTTCTTATCACCAGTAGCATTGCTGTCCAAGATCAATCGCAAACCACCGTCTTGCTATGACTCTTAGATGATCAGGCTATCAAACATCCCTAGCCTCAGCCAGCCTCACAAACATAGCTATCTTGTATGAGTCAAACTGCTATTGCATTATCCTATACTAGCTATAGGTGCCGGCTTGAGTTGAAAAAAAGTTACAGTGCAATGGATATTGCATCAAATAAGGTAGTTGTGCTCGACTTAATGTTTGAATTAGAATATCCTTATAGGTCTGGTAAGAGTTCCCCTAAAACCAAACTTGTTTTGATTGAGGGTATAAAACTGAGCAAGGGAAAAAATGAAATAACTTGGAAGTCCAAATCCCTCATGATGTATAGGCACCCCTAGTTGTTTGAGTGAAATGTTGGTATGGACCTCTACTCCTTACAATTATGTTCCTAGAATTTAAGGATGAATTCTTTTGTTAGGGGGAGAATTTGTAATACCTCAAAAAAATGTTATTGAAAGACCGAAATGAAAAATCTTAAATTTTGTTGGGGCCATAACATAATTTCTTAGTTTTTAGGAAGGCCTATTTAAAGTTAGTAGAAAGTTTTGGGGTTAAACTATAATTTTTCCCATTCAACCTTATGTATATATTTTCGAGACCAGCTTCTTCCTCTAGACTTCTCCCAAAGTTCCTCTCTCCCTTGTTGTTCCAGTGATCTTCTATAGTTTGACTAGCTATCATCATCCAATCACAAGCTCTGGTGTCCTCCTGTCTTCCTCCTTTTAGAATCCTCTTCTTCCTCAGTTTGCCTCGATTCACATCATTATATGCTCTGTCACCAGCTTCTTCTTCGGTCTTCCTTCATTCGGCAAGCTAGGACCATTGACTTTCCTTCTTCGGCATCCTTCTTTTGTCCCTGTGGTGTGACAACTTTGGTTCAAGCTCTCGGTAGCTCATCTCCCTCTACTTCAGTTAGTTCAGCCAACAGCTTCCATAGGCTCACGGCGGTGTCCCAAATCGAGCTAGCTACTGACACTTTAGACTCTAGTAAGTAATCCCAAAACAAAAGATTTATTCTATAGCAACACTATAGCTCATTTGCAAGAAATTTCCCTTGAAACCCTTACTGTTCTAACTGGAGGAAATTTGGAATTCTCTTGTTTTGCATTGTCTTACTTCAGTAGAGTTCCTATCAAAGGATTAGGCATATTGACATTAAATTTTAGAGCTTTAGCTAACTTAGCTTTCTAAGGATTTTCCTAAGGTGAGTGAATAATTCTCCTTACATAATAAATCCCATTTTCTAAATAATTTTGTTGTATGGAATATTTTAGTTTTTGTTGAATGATTTTGGTTTGCTGAATGATTTGATTTGGAAGTTAGTTTTCCTTGAAAACTTTATGGTATGTTGTGTATATATATACATAGAAATTTATTTGACATGATGAAATTATGTTTTATTTGTTTTTAGCATATTATTATTTCAAATGATAAATAAATTAAGGTCCTGGATCCATTGAAAATCCCTTGGTAATCTAATGGTGATTGTGCAGAGAAATAAAGGTAGGCTGTCAAATATGTAAATATTCGGCATGTACTTAGTTTGGGGGAGGAATAAGGGTGGGCTGTTAAATATATAAATATTCAGCATGTGTATCAGTTGGGATAATTATGTTGTTGTGATTACCATCAAGAATTTTTCTTGGATTCCAGTTGAGTGTATGGTTAACTACATATCACCATTTTTTTATCAAAATATATATATGTTACTTTTATTGGATTATCTATTCACTGAGTTTCTATGAAACTCACCCGTTTCTTTTATATGTTTTTTTTTCTAAAGCCTCGAATTCTCCTACTATCCTTCCACCATACACTAATACGAGATCTACTCTTGGATCAAGTGGATCTTTCCTACAGAGAATAGAGGTATATGAATGGTGGAAATCAATAGCAGGTGGTAGGATTGTATATGCATGTGTTGCATATGATTGTTGATGCCTAGTAGGATATAAATTGTATAGTCTGGGCCACTGCATATTATTTTGTTATTATATAGATTGTGGCAGGTGTGTAGGCCTTATGTTATATATCCCTTGAGGCTAGGTGTTTGAAAAATAGAGGAAACTCAGTCAGATTTTCATTAAAATGGATCTATGCATTTTTAGATGTGTATTGATTTAATTGCATGTCATTCTTGTATGGTAAAGCTTGTAGGGAGTTTCCTGACGGAGGGGTTTCTTGATGGTGACCTCTTACGCAGGTCACGTTCCGTGGATTGGGGCATGACATAAATACAACAAAGATAAAATTTGTGGTGCATGTTAAAAGGAAAGCAAGCAAATGCATCTTTTAAACATAAAAATGTTGTCTCTATATCAAGGCCACATCAATTATTTCACATAAACTTGATTAGTCCATCAAGGATTAGAATTTGTGGTGGTAATTACTATATACTTATTATTAATATAGATGCCCTAGAGACAATTAGTTGTAATGGCATATAAACTATAAATATCTTAGCATATCTGATAAACATGATATTTTAGTTTCTTTATCAATTTAGTTTTAATGTATTTATATATATGTATGTTTCAGTAGATGTATACTATATTAGATAAAGTTCTTGAAATATAATTCTATATAAATTAATTACAATTAGGATTGTAATTGTGAAATAATTTATACATATAATTATATTTCTAAATATCCATGACTATTAAATTATTGAGAAAATAGGATATCGATTATTTATAAGTAAACCAACATATGTCATATCACATTATTCTAGAAGAATGTAGTTATCTCATACATTATAGATATGTTGATATTTGGACAAGACATATGGGTATATGTTATGGAATATATGACTAGATTGATCTATCATGAGAAATCATATGGAATGTTACCATGTGTCAATAGACTTTTCATGTGAAAGGTGGTGTATGTGATCCTTAAACTTGAGATCAACATAGTACCTTATGCATGGAGTTATGTATTTTGATATTATTTTAGACTTGCACTCTTAAAGATTAAGTACAAATAATAGTTAGGTACATTATAAAATACATGAAAATAGTAATTAATCATGAGAAAATCTGTCCTCCTTGGTAATAAGAAAAGATAGTCAAAAGATGTTTTAACATTTATATGATGATCAAAATTATAATCCTATGTATTGATACATACAAAAAAGGAGTTTCATGGATAATCAATTGTGAGATAGCAGATAGTTAGACATGCACCTATAATTGGACATTTAAATTAAGGTTAATACTTAAATCATAGCCAAAATCTAATTTAAATATTAAAAGATAAAGGGATTGAATTGCACGTTAACACCATATCATGGAAGGTTTTGATTTCTAAAAATCTATTCCTAACATTTGGGTGGTCATAATGCTTTGTTTAAAGTCAATCATGATTTCTGAATTTATTTGAACAATTTAGGAAATTTGTGTTTAAATTAAAAGGAGTTTTGATTTAATTAAACTTGTAGATAAATTCATTACCAACATGCATGGAAACCTAATAAGTCACACACAATAAGATTTCTTTGATTCGAAGTCAAAGAAAAATTAGAATGCAAAATGTTTTAAATTCAAATGTTAAATTAGTAAACATCTTGAAAATTTGAAATGATTAATTAAGTGTTCAAATATGATTAGAAGTGTTAATTAATCAATAATTTAATAATTCTAACAGAGATTACAATTACTAAATAGTAGCAAATTTCCTTTGTTGATATTTGATTGTTGAAGGAACATTTATATTCATTACGCAGGAAATCATAAGTGAAAGAGTGGTTCCTCACTTAGAAAGTTATTTTAAGTGAGAATTATTTTATGATTGCATAAGAAAGCTTGTGGTTTGGACTCATATTAGACACAAAAGGAGGGCACATGAAGGTTAGTGAGTTAGGACTCATTATGACATCAACAAGGAGCATAGATTCCTTAGGCCAAAAGAGCAGCATACAAGCTTAGAGTATTAATCCTAGCTATGCAGCCCAAGGACTTGGAGAAGTGGACAACACAAGCAAAAGAAAAATCCTAGCTTGTGCATCACTTATGTTTGCTTCCCACTTTTGCTTGTGCTCCAATATCTTTTATTTAAATAAGAGAGATGCCAACCCTTTAAGAATAACACAAGAACAAACACAAGTGTGAAACCCTAGCATATGTGTTGTGTGCTCAAAACTCTATTCTCTTCTCCTTTTTGTATTTAAACACCAACCCTAGCCAATTGAATTTTTTATTTTCTGAGAATTAGCACCTCTTAAGCTAAGAGGTTGATTTTCTTACTTTACCTATTCTATGAATATTGGTAAAGGCTTTGAATCTAATGGGTTCATGTGGATCACTATTGGTGTTAGGGATTAAATCTGAAGTTGCCTGCAAAAATTCAAAAGACTTGATCATAAGGCTTAACTAGAGAGTTTGCGGAATTGCTTGGAGATCAAATTTGAATTTGAAAACCAAGGATTCTGAGAACAATTCTTGAGAAAGTATAATTCTAATTATTACTTTTAAGCTATTTAAATTATACAAAGCTTTATGAATTAATTTGCAAACAACATAATCCAAACTTAAGGGAAAATTTTAAAATTTCATTGTGCATAATCTAATTTTTTTCAATAGTGGTATCCGAGCTTATGTTGTTTTCTTTTAATTTATAATTAAAGATTTGATTGTTATGGTGATAATTGTGATTATATGCATGTTGTAATTTGGTTTCATATGATCAAGAAATTTTCATTCAAAGTGCAGGAATTTTCTTATTGAAAAATTTCAAAAACAATATAGATTAGATTTGTATTTTGGGTGAAAAATACACTGGAAAAGAATGTAATACCTAAAAAAAAAGTTACTATGAGATTGAGGTGAAAATCTTTAATTATGTTGGGGTCGTAACATAATTTCTTATTTTTTAGAAGGGCCTTATTGAAGCCAACACGAAGTCATGGGGTCAATGTGTAATTTTCCCCATTTGGCCCTATGTATATATTCTTCAAGCCGGCTTCTCCTTTATGCATTCCAAATATTTCCCAAAGCCTCTTCCCTATTCACTTCTGCTCCGTTGTCCTTCTTCTTCTTCAACTTGACGTCGACGTCTGAAAAGCTTCTGACAGTTCTCCATTGTCTTCTTCTCTTCCCTAATGCTGATCTTCCTCTCCTATACGCGTTGCTTCCTCCTCTGGTTAAAAGTTTCCCTGCAACTCCTGTAGCTTGAATGTCGGCATAACCACTTCATCTTCAGCTCTGTGGGTTCTGACGAGCTCCAGCCATGTCCAACTAGTCAACATCTTTCTTCTCTGGCAGGCCTTCCTTTTTGGTAGCTCACAATAGCTTTCCTCCTCTTCTCTAGCTAGTTCGGCTAGCAGCTTCCACTGGCTTATCGATGACGATCCAACTCCGATCGAGCTCCCCACCTATACTTTGCAAAGTGATGAGCAATCCTAGAACAAAAGATTCATTTTATAACAACCCTATAGCTAGTTTGTAAGAAATTTCCCTTGAAACCTTTACTGTTCTAACTGGAAGAAATTTGAAATTTCTCTTGTTGCCTTGTTTTGCTTTAGTAAAGTTCATGTCGAAGGATTAGGCGTATTTATGTTCAATTTTGAAACTTCACCTAACTTGGCTTTCTAAAGAAGTTTTAAGGTGAGCGAACAATTCCCTTCGCTTAATGATCCCATGTATAAAAATAAAATAATTTCATTATATGGAATATTATTAATGTTTTTAAATAATAGGATTTTCCTATTTATATATATATATATATTAAAGTGGATTCAAAAGTATATTTATATGTTATATGTGTACATGTAATAATTTGACGTGATAAAGTATATGCATTTCCATCTAGTCTTATATTATTGAAATTGGCGATTCTATCTTCTATGCGATAAATGAATATGAAATTAGTTAAATTGGTTATGTATGTTTTTGATAAATATTGTTTACCTAAAATAGGATTTTATTCTACATGATATAATTAGATTTTGAAAAAAAGTCCTGGAATTACCAGGGAATTCATTGGGAACCCGAGAGTGCACTTGTGTATATGTAATGGAGAGATAAGGTGGAATAGGGTTGATCATCCAGTAACTGTGCCCGATGGATCAGGATTATATTAGGGTGGCTCCCTCTTGGAGTTGCCCTTTTTGAGATTTCAATTGAGTATGTTGTTATATGACTATTGTTGTATTTTAAAAGCTTTATTGCATATTTTCTTACATTTACATCATGATGGATATTTTCTGTAATATCATGCCTTGTGCTTATTACATTTTGTTAAATATCTTAATCCAATTGTTTAACTAACTTGATGAATGGAAATTGTCGAATCTGTTTTGAGATTATGACTATAAAATAGGTAAGCATATCTTCACGACAGCATATATATATATATATATTTATATACTTTCAAACATGATTTTTAAATGGGGTTTTTGGGTGATCATGGGATTGTTTACTCATTGAGTTTCCATGAAACTCACTCCTTCATTTTCATATTTTTTAGAGTCAAAGGATATTCCTTCGGTTGCTCCATACCCTCCTAGTTCCAGATCTGCTCATAGATCAAGTAGATCATTCCTACGGAGATTAAAAGTATATGAATGATGGAAATCAATGGCAATTGGTAGGATTATATATGCATGTATTGTGTATGATTTCTGGATGTTCAGTAGGATGTAAATTGTATAGTCTAGGCCACTGTATATTATTATGATGTTATACAGGTTGTAGTGGGTGTATACCCCTTGTGTTGTTGTATATGTCTTGTGGCCAGGTGTCTGAAAAATAGAGGGAACTCTACCAAATTTTTATTGAAATTTAATATTTAAATATTTCATCATGGATTGATGAAATAGTGAGTCATTAGTATATCATTTACTTTGTAAGGCTTGTAGGGGGTTTCCTGATGGAAGGGATTTCCTGATGATGACCTTCTATGCCAGTCACGTTCTGTGGATCAGGATGTGACAAAGAAGTTGGCTGGCCAAACATGTCTACTTACTGAACCAGCCAGTTAGTTCATCCACTGGTTAGACCAATATGGCTGGATGTATTTCTTGCCACCTTAATTGGTTGTGATGACAACCAATCAGTCCCATGCCTTAATTACACATGTACAATTTAGGAAATTAATTACAATCACAACCAATTTTGAGAAAAACCTACCTAAATTGTGTTTTTGCAATTATGGAAACTTTCCTCAACCTTGGATCTATTTTGAAAATTGATTAGAGATAGTTTTGAAAATTTTAATTTATTTATTTACTTGATTCCAAAGTTTTGGAAAGTATGGTGGACTTGACTAATTAATTGATTTTGAAATTAATCAAGATTAATTTTCAAAATGGATTGATTATGATATTTTGATGATGGAATCAAATTAATCAACTTACTTGAATTAAATTTTAATAAAAAAATTTGAGACATGTATGATCATAATTTGAATCAAATAGTTAATGTCTTATGCTTTCTTGTTTTATATGTTTTATATATACTTGAATATATAGAAGAATGATTATGGACTAAAGGCATTTATAAATGTATGTTCTTATCTTAATCCCCTTAAATATAACCCAAGGTTTCTTTTATATGACGTAATTAGTCACACAGGTTAGAATTATGGGATTTTATTTTGTTTTGGAAGCTGTTGAAGACAGGGGAGCCCTAAGTGTGATGGTCTATGGCTTGTGGAGACAAAAGTCATATTCCACAGAGTTTTTCCTTTTTATGGCTCAAAGGAAATAATTTTAAATTGGTTCGTAATCATCTTATAAATGTTATGAAGGTATGTAATTTATATTATAATATGAATATGATATATGTATGACATAGACTAGTTGATGTATATGGATATAGAGTAATAATGTTTATATGGCATATACAAGACCTCTATATAGTTAAGCCTCAAACTAATTAAAAAGCCCTCACTAATTTAAGTTGCGTGCTAAGAACATGATTAATCACCACCCATCAAAATAATGATAATCACATATCGATTTCGTGATAACTTGTTGGCCTCTATCAAGGTTACACTACATCAATAATATTATTATTATTAGAACATAACTGATGCTCTTGTTTGATGGTTTCACTTAACAAACATGTATAATTTAGATAGCCCTGTCATGACTATATAGTATTTGGGGCTGAATAGGTTTCACTTTGAATATTATAAATAAAAAGTTTGTTAATAATGTTTGATATGATGGATAATAAATGACAAAAAGTTGTTAACCAAATGATTAGGAGTTAGATTATCTAATTGATAAGTTAATTTGTCTACTTAGTCTAATTTATTTAGTTTCCTTAGCCTTTGCCAAGATTAAATAAATTATAGCAGGGATTCTAACCCACTAAGATTATCATCCAATATGATAATCCAATTATAAGATAAATGGTTATTAGAATTGAAAAGAATAATGGGCATACATTTTGTTAAAGTTCATATAAATTTGAACATCATGTTTAGATATTAATCCACTCTATCCTTATTGAAGGTTGTTAAAATGATGAATAACATCTTGAAAAACATATTGACAAATAATAAGCTAACTAGCCCAAATTACATGGATGGGTTACGAAACTTGAAGATTGTCCTCAAGCAAGAAATAATGGTTTACATCCTTGAGAAGGACCCTAATGTACCTCTGTTTGAAGATTCTATTGAGTATGCAAGTTTTGACTTTCCTAGTCATAAGAAACATCAAGAAAATGCTAAACAAGTAGCATGTGTGATGTTATCTTTGATATCTCCTGAACTATAGAAAAAATGCAAAAAGAACACTCTCAAAGGGATTTGCTACCATTGCAAAGTAAAAAGCCATTGGAGGCAAAATTGTAAAGTTTATATTGAAACCGTGAAGCAAAAGAAACTTAGAGTAAACTTCTATTTTAGGTAAAAATGTCCCTATGATAGAGATAAACCTGTCTTACTATTTTGTTAACTCTTGGATATTAGATACTGGTTATAGCTCACATATTTGTAATGATGTGTAAAGACTAAGAAACAATAGAAGGGAGAAGTGGATCGACACATTAGGAATGGAGCAAAAGTTGCTACTATTAGCATAGAGTTGCCTATGGGGTTTAATTTCATAACTAAATAACTGTTCTTATGTTTCAACAATTTCTAAGAATATGATTTCCATTTCTTGTTTGGACCAAGAAGGATTTGTTTTTACCTTTAAGAATAAAAATTGTTCTTTTTCACATAGTAACATGTTTTATGGTACTAGCAAACTTGTTAATGGATTGTATATTCTAGAATTAAGATTAGAGATCTTAACTCTTGAAAATAAGGAACCAAAGTTTAATAAATCCATTAATCTGTCTTATCTTTGGCATTGCAGACTTGATCATGTTAATGAAATTAGAATCATAAAGTTACATGCCAATGGATACTTAGATCCATATGATTACAAATCATGAAACTTGTGAATTATGTCTCAATGGGAAAATGTCTAAGTGTGATACTTTGAATTTTCTAAAGTCAATTTTGGTAACAAAGTAGGAAAATAAAAATTTTGAAGAATTCAAAATTATAGATATGAAGTTACAAAAGACCCAGATATAGTAAAAATAGACTATGTAAAATTTTAGAAATATTTTAAAGATTGTGTTATTGTTATAAATATCCAAAAAAAAATTTATATTTTTGAGAATTGATTTCTATAAAACTTTGAAAATATTGAGACTAGGGTTACGAATATCAAAAGAGCATAAAATTCAAGTTGTTATGAAGATATTTAATTTAACTAATTTATATTAAAATTTTATGATCATTGGTGATTGACAAGTATGTCAAATTTGAGTTCAAAATGGAAGAAATAGAAAAATTACTAAAATGGGGAAAATAGTCAACTTGTAGTTATTGAGAATTTGATCTCCCATTTTACCCTCCTACTAGTCAGCTTCCCTTTTTCTTTTTCTTAGCTTTAGCCTAAAGAAGTCATGCATACTTCATCTTCTTCTCCTCCAAGCTCTCGTCTTCTCTTTCTATCTTCACACCCTCTCTTTACAAGTAAGCTCACTAACTCTTATTATTTTTTCAAATTTTTATTATTGAATCTTCTCTTCCTCCTTTTCATTTTGATATCAAAATCATATTAATTCTTTGGATAAAACTCAAGTTATGAATTTTTGAAATTTGTTTTAATTGTTCACATCACTATTCAATCTATGAATTGACTTCGTTTTTCTAGCATTTCAGAGCTTGAATCTATTAGACACAATTGATTTCTATTAAATCGGACCATAATCTAAATATATAAGCTTAGATGAAGAGAGAAATCCTTAGAAAAATTTGAAATCTAATAGACTCTTCTTTTGTGTTCTTGAAGAGTATAAGCGGATTTGGTGTGATAAGCTGCACGTTTGTGTTTCTAGTTGTCAAAGGGAATATCTCTTACCATTCTTGTAAATTAATATATGTTTCTTGGTTGAGATCTACTGAATAAATGATGTTAGTTTATGAAAATGGGTTTTGAGATTGTGAGGCATAATTTATGATTGAATGGATTAATTAATAAAAAGATTAGTTTGTGAATGAACTAGTAGGGTTTTGTATATATTTTAGCTATTAAAATAGCTTGTGATAAGACTTAATAGTATATGATGAATTGGAAATTATCTTCCCCTATTTTTCTACTATTGCCTGCAATTTTTACTCATGTGATTTGAATTGCAACTTTTGAACTAGACTTGTGATCATGCTCACAAAAACCCAGAAGTTTTGTTCTTAGGATTCTAATCAGGATTTGAACTACATTTAGGATGATTTGAATTGACCTTCCTTACTCTGTTTTTCGATTTTACTTATGAGTCTGATTGCATTTGAAATTGGAATTCCCGAACATTTGCTCATTTTGGTGAGTAGACTTTTATATTTAACTAAATTCCTTTCAGTCAAATCAAGTCTTCCTTATTTGAATTCCTTGATTCTGATCATGATTCTGCTCAAACTTTTTCAATGATTCTAATTGCGATCATGATCGCATTTCTAGAAATTTCTGCATTTCTTGGCTTGTTTTCACACCTCTCGAATTTATATTGGATTCTACTTTGTTTAGACATAATTGAACCTTGTATATCAATAAATAAATCTTATAAGAATAATTGATAAATGAGAAAGTATGGTATGGCTATGTATATGAATGTAAATGTTACAGTACTTTTACTATGGATGCGTTTATTATGTAAAGTGTGATGTCATTTGTGAGATATGAAATGGTGTGCAACATCATGAATGACAATAAAATGTGATCATGTGATATTAATAAGGTGTGATGGAGAATAATAAACCAAATTCTAGATCTGGACATTCTAATTGATGACTAGGATAAAAATGGATTAGAGGGATAAGGTTGAGTTTGTGCAAGATAACACTGAATCGAAGTCACTAGGAGATTTAAATTTCCTATTATGAAATATTTGAACTGCTTGTTACCATATGAAATGTTGCAATATATTATTATGTGATCGGAATACATAGTGAGCCAATATGATAGCCGATGGCTATAAGAGCCTAACTCGACATAATGTTCGAAGATAATATAATGTGAATTTCTTCATATATGAATCTCAAATAATTGATAATTGCTCATGAAGGTTTATATGAGAAATAGCCAAATAGATGATGTATGAATGTTTGTATTTGTACATGTTTTGTTGCTTGGTGAGTTCATAAGTCTAATATGTTTTATTCACTGAGCTCCAGACCCATTCTTTTCAGATTCTCAAGATATCACAAATCCCATTTTGGAAAAGTAAGATGGACAATAATCCAATGGAAATAATAACTAACATATACACCACTATGGTCTCGAGTCCTCTATGAAGCTACCAAATAAACATCCACTACACCATCATCCTAAACTTGGCAAGATGCAAAGTTCTGCATGACATTGAAATAATTCCACTGGAACCACCAAATATACTGTTAATGATGGCCCTTTGATGGTTCGACCCTTAAAGGTCATCTATCCAAATGAAAATTATTGTGCTATTTTTTTTGAAATCATGTAAATAGAAAAGGCTAAAAGGCTTAGTTATAGTAACCTATGTTTTGAAAATATGGCAAGACATAGGTTTGTGCAACTTCTTTTGGATGTCCTATTTTTGAAAAGTGCATTTGTTAGTTTTGGAAGTAGAAGTGGGCCCTAAGACATAAGGTTAATAGGAAATACTTTGTAGTAACTATTCTAGACATATATACAATCTGGCAAGATTGATACTTGGCCTGTTGTGTAGTATCAATGTAAATTAATAGTATATGTATATATTTCTTCATGAGTATCTTCATGTATTAAGTTTGCCATGATTTAGTCACCTTTGTATTATGATGAAATAATTCTAAGAAAAACCTAAAATAATGGTAACAAGTATAGATGGTAAAAGGCTAGTGAATATCGGGTGAAAGACTGATATTCATGCCAGTCATGACTAGGGTTTTAGGGTCATGACATTAAAAAGCCATTTATCAGAAAGGATGAATATGCCAAAGAATTGCTAGAGTTGATATATAATGAAGTATGCGGTCTAATGACTACTCTAGCAAAATATGCATATTCCTACTTCATCACATTTATTGATGACAATTCTAAGCATTGGTACGTGTATTTAATGAAATACATGTTTTAAGCCTTTGAAAAGTTCAAAGAATTGAAAAGTGAAGTAGAAAATTAA
The DNA here is from genome assembly GCA_026873985.1 of Saraca asoca. NCBI lineage: Eukaryota > Viridiplantae > Streptophyta > Magnoliopsida > Fabales > Fabaceae > Saraca > Saraca asoca. Next base: position 19,008 of record JANHAO010004000.1, read on the forward strand.
ATTGAAAAAAGTATCAAGACACTTAAATCTAATAGAGGTGGAAAATTATTAAGCCAATAATTTATGGATTATTTAAAGGAGTCAAGGATTTTGTCACAATGGACTCCACTTGCAATGTCACAAATGAATGGTGTTTTAGAAAGGAGTCACCATATTTTGTTTGACATGGTACAATCCATAATAAGCTTTGCAACTTTATCAATCTCCTTTTAGGGCTATAATTTTGAAACTACTGCATATATCCTTAACTGAGTCCTATCAAAGTCTATGGATAAGATACCATATGAGTAATGGTTTGGGAAGAAGCCAAATCTTTCACACTTGAATATTTGGGGATGTTCTACTTATGTAAAGTGGATTATCATTAACAAACTGAGATCTAAAAGTGATAAATGCTTATTTGTAGAATACCCTAAAGAAACAAAGGGTTACTACTTTTACCACCCTATTAAGTAAAAGGTCTTTGTCTCAACAAATGCTACCTTTTTGGAAAAAGAGTTTATCCTCAAAAAGGCTAATGAGGTAAAGTAGAATTTTAAGAGGTTCAAGAATCACAAAATAACATAAATCACATAGTTAAGGATGAACCTAAAGAAGTATCACAAATGGTTAAGATAAGTAATCAAGTTCGAAGTACATGTGTACTCTAGAAATCTAGTAGGGAATGTCGTGAACCTGAAAAATATGATTTTCTCCTCACATAAGAGAATGGCATAATAATTGTTTAATAGAATGAAGCTGCTAGTTGCTAGGAAGCAATATTAGATATTGAATCCTTTAAATGGCAAAAAGCCATCAAATCCGAAACCAATTCAATGCATGAAAACCAAGTGTGGGACTTGGTCATTGTACCCCAAAGGAATAAAACCCATCAAGTGCAAGTGGATCTTTAAGAAAGAGAGATACAAATGGCTAGGTGCAAACCTACAACACTAGGTTAGTGGCTGTTAGCCTAGATTACCCTAACTACATATACTTCTTAGTTTTAATGTTGAAAAACAACTTTAATGAAATCATTTACATTACAATTTGATATTATATTTCACTGCTTGTTTCAATTTGTTTTGCAGGTTTCAAAGTATACATTTGTGATTCAAGAACATCAACATTAGAAATTAGGAATTATTTTATTTTTTAAGATATCTCGTAAATGAATTTCAAAAGAACTTTGATTCAAACAATATTTTCAAAATGAGGTAGAAACACCACTTGAAGAAAATACAAATTTTATAAAAAAAACTATTTTACACATTACAAATCGATTCATATATTGATTCATGTTTGAAAACCTATACGAATCGATTCACACATCGATTCATGAAGAACAATTTTCAAAATTTTTTTAATCAAATGTTGGGGTTTTTCTCTAAATCGATTTAGTAATCGATTTGCCAACTGAAAAACAATTATTCTATTACAGTTTGTTACAACAATTACAAAAACCTAACTACCTTTTGATTTTCATAACAACTACACAATTTTCTCTCATCTTCAAGTGTAAAAATCTCTTATTAAAGTGGTGAACTTGATTTTTCTCTACCTCACACAAATTTTGAGATCTAATCAAGAAATTATGAATCAAAGCTCTATTGAATTCATCTTAGCTAATTAAGAATTGTTTCTTAATTCTTCTTCCGGTATTGTATCTTTTACTTTACTTTTTTATCTTTGATTTTTCTTTAAAGTTTCTAGGGATTTAGAAATCTTGTTTAGGTTAGCAAAAGTCTATCATAATTCTTTCATTTGTTTTTAGGTTTAGAAGAGCCTGTTTGTAATTCTTCTAGGTTAGCAAGAAGCCTATGTAATTTCTTGTGTTTTTATTTTTGAACTAGCCTTTCAGGAGCCTTATTTAATCCTAATAGTTTTTCTTTATAAAAAGGTCTTCTAGTTGAGGAAAGATCAAGTGGAATAGACTTGAATTGCAGTTTTAATTCAAGTTGAACCACTTTAAAAACTTGTGTCTTAAACTTTACTTTTCTGCTATTACTTTCTAATCTTGCTGCGCAACTATTAATTTGGTGCTTGCATATTCACTAATTAATATTCTGTTATACTTCTTGATCAAAAAGAACAATTCACAATTTTTATCAAAAAATAAATGAAGAATCCATTGCATACAAAAAATTATATACATTCCCCCACAGGAATAAGGGCAAGATTCGTGATTTCCACTCTTTATCATTTTCTAATCCACCACAGGACCTGACAGTTGGTATCAAAGCTTTGGCTCTTAATACTCTTTTTGTTTGATAAGGATATGGACTCTAACTTAAATATTTTCTCTAACTGCCCATCGTTGAATCATCCACTTGCTTTTGATGCTAAGAATTTTGCATTCTAGAAATTTAAAATCAAGGTCTTTATAGAAGCTTTAAATGAGGATATGCTAGAAATTCTTGAAACTGGTTATGATTGCCTTAAGATAGCTATTAATGGAATCCTTGAGCCAAAATCCAAAATGCTATAGATTGATGAAGAGGTAAGAAAACATTTTCTTGCCTCCAAATTGAAATAGATCATTATTAGTACACTATCTGCTAATAAATTTCTAAGAATTTCAGAATGCAGAATAGGAAAGGAAATTTTAGATGTTCTTGAGAAAGCCTACAATTGCATATCTGAAGATGAGTGCAAAAAAGAAGAACAACATTGTTTGATGGCCAAGCATAATGAAAATCTATATGTTTTACAGTATCCTTTTTCTTTCTGTAATTCCTATATGATTGACTCTAATAGCAATTCTAGTAATCAAATAGATGATTCTGATGATCTATATGAAGAGATCGATGAAGCATTGACAAAAGCCAATAAGAAGATAAAGAAATTAAAGAGTCAAAATGAGAGTTTGATTAAAAAGATAGAGAAAATTGAAAAAGAAAATGTTGATTTGAATGTTTTGGCTAAAAAATTAGTTAATGAGAACAAAACTTGTGCACAGTATGACTCCTATAAGCTAAAGACAGAGAGATTGAATAAGATGTTACAAGGCTTTGCTAAGAGTAATGAAAAACTAAATGGCATGCTTGAAAATCAAAGGAATTTACAAAATAAAAATGGTCTACGATATAGACAGAAGTAGCTTAAAAGATCTAAAAGATGGAACCTTGCTTGTATCACCTTGCTATTATTGTAATCACAAGGGTCACCATATCAGAGATTGTCCATTTAAGAATGGAACCTATTTTCTAAGGCCAAATGAAAAATTAGTATGGCTGCCAAAAATATCTATTGCTAAGAAAGTTTTTATTTTACCTACTAATAGGTTTGGACCTAAAACTTACTGGGTACCAGCCAAGAAAATTTGATTCTAGTTTTGTAGGTTCGCATGAGAGAAAGGAAAGCAACTCATGATGCAGAATAAAAGTTGCACTCACCACAAGATAGCCTTTGATAAACTTTATAGAAACTTTAATAAATTCTCTTATCTTTCATATTTGATTTGTGTGTTGTAACCACTAACTTAAACATCAAAGATGTTGCTAAGTTTGTTTTGTTGGTACATAGAGAGAATTTGAAACTTCATGTGATTTGAGACACTATTTTGTTATCTGAATAACAAGAAAAATCTTAGGAGAACAAAAACTTAGAAAAACTAAACTTATACTACCCTTAATTGATTCAATAATTGATTTTGAATTATCCAATTTTTCATGAGTCTTTGAATGGATTCTATAAACGATTCACTTCTCAAATTTTGAATACTAAGAATCGATGCCTACATTGATTCACTTGATTTTAACAACCTTTAGGAAGACTCAAAATTTTCTACAAACTCCTAGATAAATCGATCTGTAGATTATTAACTCATACACGCACTGATGTCATAATCGATTCCCTTATAAATTTCAATGAATCAATTCAAGAATCGATTTGAGGCATGATACTACATATACCAAAATTGAAGTCAAATTCATTCTACAGTAACCCTTTAGCGCCCCCTAGCCAATTCTCTTGACCTCTTCTTCTCAAAATCCCAAAAATCTTCATTTTCAAACCGATTTTCACCAAATTTTTTCCACAAAAACACTACAAGCATCATTTTGAACCTTTTTAATTAATTGACTTCATAAAAAACATCCAAAATAAAAAATTGCAAAATTTAACCCAGAAAACCCTAGGTATCGAAAAACCTTATCCCTCAACAATCACATCACAATGGCAAAAAGGATCAAGCTAGCAACAAAACATATGGACAAATCGCTAATGAAGGCCACACAACTATCACGACCCACCTAGGGGGTTCGTGACCGACATAGAAGGTCACCCGTAAGAAACGTCCTACGAACCTGACTATAGTACTAACTCATAAATACTTGTCTATTTCTTGCCAAAAATTCGACAGAGTTTCCCCTATAATCTGGACGCCCAAGCTCAAGGCCTTAATTCACAACAAGGGCCACACGCCCATCAAAACCTGTATAATAAATAAACAGACATGCAGTAGCACAAGCTAGACAACAACAACCTACTGGGCATCTAGGACTCAATCATAAACACAATAAAATAAATATTCTTATTTAGCAGCTAAGTTACAACATCAATTTATACAAAGTTTTCACAGACAAATAATATGGGTGATATGCCTAGCAAAGCAAACGTAGCAGCGGCCAAATACGTAGTGGCCCAAACTAGACATTTATCCTACTGGCCATCCGGAACACAAATTAATACGTAATTATTATTTTATCAATTATTGTTTTACCAATTACTGTTTGTATACATTTACTATTTTATTTCCTTTTTATTTCTATTTAAGGAGTTTCAAATGTTTAGTGAGCAAGTAGTCCCACCAAAACTGAAATTGGATTTCATAAATTGATTATATGAAATCTATTAGAAAGACTTATATTTTTGAAACTAAATATTTTTATCAAACGAAATTTTTTGAAAACCATTTTCATAATTCTGTTATGACCGAAATCATGTATTTCTTAAGATAACTTTCTCATAAATTCGAAATTTATTTATCAAATCAAATAAAATATTTCAAAACGTATTTCCTTTTCTTTAAAGAAAATATTGGTTGGATTCAAATAATTCCAATAGGTAATTAAAATCGATCATATCGCCCCTAAACCATCCACAACCCCAATCAAGTATATTTATTATATTACACCCTCCCCCTTATCACTCCAACTATCATCAGGTGGTCATAAGTGCATCTAAGGGTTTCCTGGGATTATCCAGTGGTTCTAGACCCAAAGGAATCTAACAGGGAACTAGAACACATATCTCCAAATCCATCCGCATCCTACCTGACTGAGTCTCCCACTTATTTCTCCTATAGATCAGTATAGAGACACAGATGCACTTGCGGGTTGCCATGGAATTACCAATGGATTCAGAATTTTAAATCAACATTTTAAAACATATTATATTGCAAGAAATTTATTATTCGGGTAAACAATAATGTTGAAACATATTTAAATTAATCAAAGTATTTTCAAAACCAACTAAATCCTTTCCATTTCCATTTTTATTTAAAAAGTAGAAAACAATATCAACACCTAGATTCCAAGGAAACTCCCATTAGTAATCGTGACAACACCAATATTTCCTTTTCACTTATTACAGGTATCGTATATTCATATTCAATAGTCACAGTTTCTCATTTTGCCAAACAGGTTAATATCGCCCCTTGGGCTATTATTGCCATTTAGGCCATTTTCTGTATGTTATACACCAAAAATGGCCTCGTGCGGACGAGTCCCCGAGAGCCCGAGGATCAGTCCTCGCATCTCAACAAAAGCCTTCGGAGGCTCCAGGCAAACAGCAGCGAGCGCATCAGGTGCCAAACCCTGTCCCGACTGCCTCGCTCGATCGTGGTATGAAAGACCACGCCTCAGCGACTGCGCGACTCTGCGATAACAGGCTCGAACGATAGATCAGCGATCGCTCCTTTCACGCTCGCCTCCTCGTTGCAGCAAGCCTAAAACGGCTTCCTCGAGAAGATCTCGCTTGAGACAGCAAAGCATTTTTGCCTGACACAATGGCAGCTACGAAGCCTACTTGTCGACCTAAGAAGGCCTGCTTCACA
>JANHAO010004001.1:0-25060 GCA_026873985.1 Saraca asoca
TGGGCTTTGTTTCAGCTCATTTGGATCTCTATAGCTCAAGATATGGTCTGCTGAAGGCATGAAGGTCAGGCTGCCCGAGAGATAGAATTTTGATATTCTGGCAGTAACTTCATCTGCAATTTCAGGTAACGAAATGATGGATTCAGCTCTTGTAGTCTTCATCAAAGTTGTATAGATATCTCTTAGATTTCCTAAAAGACAAGAATCATATCAATTGGACAAGTATAGCTCAAGTTATGAAAGAATTACAGAAACTGCTCAATTTGGCTTAAAATATAGAAATTTGTTCTAATGAAATAATTGACACCAAATCACAAATACATCTTAACTCAGGTAGAAACATGACATTTAAGCCCTTAAAATGCTAAGCATGAGGACAAATAGATGTGTCAAATATTGTGTTATCAGTCATATGAAAGCTGTGCTTCAGCTAGTATGTCATGACAATGTATATTTGTCAAGTAAGATAATTTATATTCGTCAGGTTTACCATGACAATGTATACTCATCAAGTTTACTACAACAATGTATATTTGTCAGGCAAGACAATATATATTCATTAGGTTTACCATGACAATGTATATTTATTAAGCAAGACAAAGTATATTTGTCAGGTTTAATGTCTGATGGATCATGCCTTAACTTGCAAATTATGACTTTATTCAGGTTAAAACCAAGATGAATGCTCGATAAGCTGCAAATGACAATTCTTAAGTCGAGTTGAATGGGCTTCAACTAGTAAACCATGGCTCTTTCATTCCTGAAAATAGCTCACTTCCTGTATAATACTTTGTCAAAAATCTATTCATAAATTAATAAGCATAGAAACAAATATATAAAGGCTTAAGAAGAAGCTTGGGTGCTTTTATTAATCTCTGAATGATATTACAGGATTAGAAGGGTGAACTAAATTTCATTGATAATACGAACATAGATGTTCTGCATTCCAAGCTCGTGGGAATTTGGCTCTATACATATTTGCCAAGTGATAAGCTCTATTGCCTAAGTCTTTCTTGATTATATGTGGGCCCTCCCAGTTCGGACCTAGCGTTCCATCACTGGCCTTGTGAGCTCCAGGAAGGATAAGGTATGGTACGAGATCACTAATTTTGTAGTTCCAAACTTGAACCCTTTTGTTGCAGTACCTTGTAACTCTTTGTTGATAGGTTGTAATTCTTAGGCTAGATATTTCTTTGGTCTCTTCTATGAGGTCAAGGTTTGCAGTGAGCAACTGGTTGTTATCATCTAGATTAAAGGCAATTCTTCGTTGTGTAGTTATCTCAAGTTTTGCTAGGATCATGGCTTCAGATCCATAGATTGTTGAGAAGGGGGTTTCTCTTATGGTGCTGTAAGCTGGTTTTGTAGGCCCAAAGTATCTTCTGTAACTTATCTACCCACACTCCTTTTTTGGCCTTTAACCTTGTCTTCAAGATCTGCTTGATGATCTTGTTAAAAGCCTTTACTTACCCATTGGTCTAAGGATGGTTTATAGCTAAGAAGCTTTTCTAAATTTTAAGGTCGTAGCAAAACTTGATAAATGCTCACTGTTGAATTGGGGCTCATTGTTAGTTACAATTTGTTAAGGGACTCCAAACCTACAAATAATGTTAGTCCTTACGAATTTTTCAATTTTCAAAGAAGAGATTTCTATTAGTTCCTTTGCCTCCTCCCACTTGGTAAAATAATTTACAGCTACCACTGCATGCTTGCATTGCCTGCAACCAATCAGGAAGTGGTCCAATCAGGTCTATGCCCCAGATCGCAAAGGGTCATGGACTAACCATTTGTTATAGGCTCACTGGTAGAGCTCATGAGACCTTGGCAAACCTTTGGCATTTATCATATTTTTTCACGAAGTTAATGGCATCTTATTTCTTTGTGTGCAATAAAATCCCTATTGGAATACTTTTTGAGCTAGAGATAGCCCCTAGCATGATTCCTACAATGTCCAGCATGAATTTCCTTTAGGACGGTATCACAATCATGACCATCTATGCACCTTAGTAGTTGAGTTGAAAATCCTTTTTTATATGGCATGTTATCATAGATGCGATATTTGGCTGCCTGAGCTCGTAGGTGACATGCTTCTAGCTTATCTGATGGTAGCTTGCCATTTTGCAAGTAATCAAATATCAGACCTATCCATGAATTTTGTGCTACAACCATTGCCATCACAATATCTTTCTACTCTATCCTTGGTGATGGGAGGAACTCTACTGGGATTGGCCCAAGAAGTCTGCATCCTTAGTGATGGCCAAGTGAGCTAATGCATCTTTATACGTGTTTTGAGCTCACTAGATCTGATTGACCTCATATCATTGGAAGGAGCTAAGCAGTTTTTGAACCTTTTGAAGATAGATGGCCATTTTTGAATGCCTTGTTTAGTGTTCTCCCCGTATATGACAAACTATAAGCTAGGAGTCGCTAAATATCTTTAGGTTTTCAACTCATATTTCTCTTGCTAGACGAAGCCTTGCCAATAATGCTTAATATTCTACTTCATTATTTGTAGTGTGAAAACCAAATTTCAATGCACAGAGGATTTTGTGCCCCTCTAGATTGATAAGAAGCACTCTTGCCCTAGCTTTCTATTTTCTCGAAGATCTGTCAACATACAATTCCCAGTATGGAGCCTCTGAGGCCTTTATTTCCTCTTTTGTAGGCCCTGTGAACTCTGCAATGATGTCTGTCAAGGTTTGCCTTTTTATTACTACTTTTGGCTTATATTTAATGTTAAACTGGGCTAGTTTGACTGCCTACTTGAGTAGGTGACTTAAGGCATCCGCCTTTTGCAAAATCTACCTTAATGGGTATTGTGTGAACACTTCAGTGCTAGTGATTGAAAATAAGGTCTCAGCTTCCTTGATGTGATCACAAGGCAGTAAACAAGCTTCTCTATTAGTGAGTACCTCGTCTCAACATCTAGTAATCTTTTGCTCACATAGTAAACTAGAAATTATGTTTGACCTTCTTCTTGTATAAGGATTGCACTAAGGGCATGTTGAGATACCCCTAAGTAAACAATGAGTTTCCCACCATCCTTTGGTTTGGACAAGAATGGAGCTCGACCTATGTATTCCTTTAGTTGTTGGAAAGCAACCTCGCATTGCTTGGTCCATTCAAAGCATGTTGCCTTTTTCAGTGCATCAAAGAAAGGGATGCACTTATTTGTCGCTTTCGAGATGAATCAATTAAGTGCTACAACCTAACCATTAAGGCTCTTAATATCTTTCATTCTAGTAGGGGTCTTTATATCAACAAGTGCTTTGATTTTTTTTGGATTTGCCTTAATTCCCCTATTATTGACCATGAAACCAAGGACTATTCCTGAAGCTACCCTAAATACACATCTGTGTGGATTCAACTTCATCCAATATTTTCTTAGAATTTTGAACATTTCCCTAACATCGTGCTCATGGTTGACGACCTACTCAAACTTCACCAACATATCATCCACATACACCTTCATTATTTTTCTAATTTGCTCTTTGAATATCATGTTTACTAACCGCTGATAAGTTGCCCCTGTATTTTTTAGTTCAAAGGGCATCACCTTATAATAATATGGCCTATAGTCAGTGATGAATGAGGTGTGTTCTTCATCTTGTGGCTGCATAGGGATCTAATTGTATCCTAAGTAGGCATCTATAAAGCTGAGAAGCTAATGACTAGCAATAGTGTCTATGAGTTGATCAATCCTTGATAGGGAAAACTATCCTTTGAACATGCTTTATTTAGGTTTGTAAAATCGATGCAAGTTTTCCACTTCTTGTTCTTCTTTTTCATGAGCACAGGGTTAGCCACCCAGATTGGGTATTGGGCTTCTCAGATAAACTTATTAGCGAGAGGCTTATCCACCTCTTCTTTAAGAGTGATATAACGCTTAGTAGTCATGGGTCTCCTTTTTTGGCACACTGGCTTATGAGAAAGGTCAATGTTAGGCTTATGTGACATGACTTTGGGATCAATTGATACCATATCTTTATGGTTATAGGTGAATACGTCCAAGTTTACCTTAAGGAATTTAGCTAGCTAGGTTTTTACATTCGAAGACACGTTCTTTCCTAGCTTGAGGCATCTTTTAGCATCTGCCTCACTGACTCGTACATCTTTGAGCTCCTAGACTAGACCAGTTGCTCTATCAGCATCCACCTCATGGGGTTGAGGTCGTGATTGACCCCTATTGTGCTTCTAGTTTTTTGTTCTCTTCCAAAAATCACATTAACCTTTTTCTATTTCACTCCTAACTTAACTGCATTCTCATAGCAATGTCTAGCCATATGTTGCTCACCCCACACCTATCCAACTTCGTTGGGGGTCAGGAATTTGATGGTGAGTGTCCTGGTTAACATGATCATATTCTAGTCATTCATTACAGGTTGCCCCAGCACCACATTATATGCTGAAGGATAATCTATAATAAAAAAATCTACTAGGACAGTGGCTTGGCGGTTTGAATCTCCGGGAGTAAGGGGAAGCTTGATTTGTCCCGCTAGCAATATTGCATCTCTCATGAAATCATAAAAGGGCTTTGGGGAAAGCTTTATCTGGTCTGTGCTCAATGCCATTTGGGCGAAACATTCCTTGTACATAACATTTACCGAGCTACTAATGTTAATCATTATCCTTCACACCTTGGCATTGCCAATTCTTGCTCAGATGGCCAATGCATCATTATGGGGAGAGCATACTCCTTGTGCATCTTCATTTGTGAAAGTGATGCTATCTAAAGTCATCCTTGCTTTCTTAGCGAGTCTCTCATATTCACCATGACTCGTAAGCAGGACGTGGTTTGCCTCCCGCACATAATGTTCATGCAATCTATTTGAGGTACCTGCAATGTGAGGTCTACCATGGATGGTGAATATTATTCTCAGTGTGGGTGCCTTTTCTTACTCAAAAGTTTGATGAAGTCGCTATTGTGCTAGTTGCTTGGATTGCTAAAGTCGTTGTCCCATAGGTCATGCCACATAATCTCTCAAGTGACCTCTTTTAATTAGATCTTCAATTGCATCTTTAAGTACCTAGCAATCTGAAGTATTATGCCTAACTTCATTGTGATAAGCATAAAACTTGTCTTTGTTCTTGTGTTTGTCAAGAGTCCTTATGGGATTAGACTTCCTAAAATCCTCCTTAACTTTCTCTATTGCAAAAATCCTATCCTGAGTATCCAATAGGAGGCTGTAGTTATTGTGGCAACCTCGACACTGAGGTCACTCACTCTTGGCCTTTTTTTGCAAGTTGATTATCAAAGCCACCCTTTTAACCCCCTTTGCCATTTCTGACATTTCTTCTCTTTTCACTTTGATTGGAACTATTCATCTCATCCCTTTGATTAGAGTTCCTTAGGCTAAAAGTTTCTTCCCACCTCATTTCTTTGGTAACTCATTTGTAAAACTCTCCAAAGTCCCTCATTGGATACTTGTATATGCTTTTATACAGCTTACCATCCTTACGAAGTCTTATCAAAATTATTGTCAGGATGTTCTTATCTGAAGGGCTTTCTACATTGTTGACCTCGTTCCTGAAATGGGTGATATAGTCTTTCAGTGACTCATTCTTTCATTAAAAGATTGTTGCGAGGTGGGAGGATGGTGCAAGTTGCCTTCTTAGTGCTCTATACTGATTGATGAATCTTCTTGGCATTCTTGCCAACTGTGAATGTTGTGAGCTAGGAGACTCTTAAACAATATCTGAGGTATGTCTCCAAGAGTAGTTGGGAAGATGTGGCACTTGACTAGAGAGTGGGTCATCTAAAGATCCATTTGAACATTGAATGCGTCTAGGTGGTCATATGGATCACTATCTCCATTGTACTATGGGATTGTAGGAATTTTAAACTTGCAAAGGAGAGGCTCCATCTCAATCTTTCTAGTGAATGATGTCCTTTTCTCATAGTGTTCTTAACTATTCTGAGCTCAATGGCACTCCTCTAATTGCTTCACCCTCTAGAGCAACTCTTCCACCATCGGGTCCTATGTCTGGGATAGTCGACTGGAAGATTGCTGGCTCCTTTTACCTCTATGGTCATAAGAGTAGTGATTTGAAGTATATCTTTGGTTAGCCCTATTCGAGCTTTCAACTTAATGCGAACTCTCACATCGTTGATTATCATGATCGTCACATGATCAGTGGACCTCCAATCTTATCCGTAGATTGGAGGAGTGAGTTGAGTCAGCATGCTGATATTTATCCGATTGGCTTTTCCTCTTGAGCTCCTTATTGTGGTTGCCAAAGCTTTCCTTTAGGCATAATGGCTCCAACTCAATTTTGCATGCCTTGAACCTGTGCTTATGCTAGTGCCCTAACCACATCAGCTAACTCCTTTATTATGTTCTCCCATGCCTCCTAATGCTGGTGCCGTGTCTGCACTTTATCGATCCTAGGAACAATAATAATAGGTTGGCGATACGATGTTAAGGGCAAGTGGTAGCAATACCTGTGGTGAGGATGGCAAAAATGCCTACCATAGGATAAATTGATTCCCACTGTTGCTTTATGTGACCTTTGAGCTGGTCAACTAGAACGACTGAACTCCTAGTGATTCTTCTTCTTGCCATTGCAGTTGAATGGAAAATCTATCAAAATTTTAACTAGAATGCAGTTTAAGCCCTCCTTCTTGTGCTAAAATGTTAACATGTGATTTCAGTTAACCCAAGTTCAATAACCCTAAACTACAAATAGATAGTGTGAAAAGGGTGGGAAGGGAAGAGAGGAAGAACAGGGAGACACTAGAAGTTTTTAACATAGATCAGCCAGGTGCAATGCCTATGTCCATGGTTATGGTGTTTTCTCTGTCTATTTTGGCAAAGTTTTTGTATCTGTTAGGTGTTTGATCTCTATATTTTTGCAGAGTTATATGTTCTCTCTATTTTTTTAGAATATCCATTTCTCTCCAAGGATCCTCTAAGAAATTTAGTCTTTTCTTGTATAATGATTTCAACCCCTATTTATAATTGTTGTGATTTACAATCTTAACGTATTCCAAAGAAGGAAAAATAATAAATTAATTGTAAGTTGATTCTTGTAAGTTGGTGTCTATAAGTTGATTCACACAAGTTGGTCCCTCCTCAAGTTTAACCACAGTAAGCATGCTTTGATTTGTAGGCTAGACCTAATGATCTGAGGTTGTCGCTGACCTTTGACCAATGATTTAAGCTTATGTTTGGTGACTTGATGCCTTATTTTAGTGATCGTAATCCCAATTGAGCTAGGCTTTTGTTAGCTAGTCCCGTTCATTAGACCTTTACTAGCCCATTTGCATGATTTCAAAAATACCTATAACAATAATAAAATGTGAGTATAAATGACAAAAAAACTCATAAGATTAAGCTAAAAAACATAATACTTCTCTAATATACATGATAAATTTAAAATTATAAATATGGAGTTCCAAAAAAGTTAAGTTATATAAATTTGAAAAAAACTTAATATATCGTAAACAAATAACATAATAGTGAAAGAAGCACTGAAACTTTCAAACTTTTTTATCTCCCACCTTTTCAATTTGAACATCATCAATGTTTTCATCATCAATATCAACATCTTTAATGTTGCCTTCTTCTTTGTCATCAACATCTAGTCTCATTTTTCTCTTCCTCCTTTTCAATATCACAAGCATCCCCTTCCTCATCTTTAACTTAAAAAATATATCTTCCTTTACCTTGTTTATTTGCAATAGCATTCAGCTTCTTTAGCCCTATAATAAAAGTTAGGTTTTTCATTAGTTTATTCATTCTCATATATTAACTATAATTAAAAGAAGCACTTAGACAAAACTACCTCTTCTTTTTCTATGACTAAGAGCTCCTTTGTCAAGGTTGAATCATTCATGAACATCTATCCATGAATTATCTTCCAACAAGCAAGGATTCTCTTTTCCAGCAATCCATTCATCATCCAATTCCATATTTGATAAGCAAATAGGATCATAAGTGTCTCCCCTTTCCTCTTTTATCTTTTGTCTCATTTCAAGTTAAAGATTATATTTGCCAAACACAAGTGCATTCAATTTTTATTGTGCTAAATAATTTCTTCTCTTCAAATGCACTAAGTCAAATGTGCTCTGATTTCTTTTACATCTCGTAGCATTATAAGTGAGATTAAGACTTATAGCTAAAGTTTGTAATTCTTTGCACTCTCTACTGAATGATTCCCACCAAAGAGCTATGAAAGTTAAAAACAAATTATAAGTCAATTAAAAAAAATGACAAGTCATAAACTAGAAATTAGCTTTGGTTAACTATAAGAAAAATCCATTATTAGGTTGCTTCCTATCTCGAGTTGCAATTGTCATGCTCATTCTAAAAAGCCTTTGAACTCTTGTAAATTTTTGAATCTGTTCATCAATTAGAAATCTTTCTCTTAAGTGGGGAAACATCTTCTCAAGTGTGGTACAAAACCTAACCTCACTTCACTATCCACATTGAAGTGAGGATAATAATGGTAATTAACAAGTTAAGAAACAAAATTAAATACAAAGTTTTAATAAAGAATTAAAGAGTATTATTAAATTTAAATATTTGATGTAACTTACTTGGGATTAAGAAAATAAGCTACCACATGGAGAGGTCTATGAAGTTTTAGGTTCCAACAAGTGTCAATGATCTTCCACACCTTTTTACACCTTTCCACCTTATTGTCAAAATTTGTAGCTACTTGCCCTTTGGCTCTATCCATTGCTTCATAAATGTATGGCACAACTAGTTTTAAGTCACCATTTACAAGTATCAATACAATAACAAATGGAGTTCCACATATTACGCAATATTGGATAGAATTCCAAAACCTCTTATCTCTTAAGACAGTCTCCACTATATTTTTGCCTTCTTGTCTAATTGCATATACACTAGTGGTCCATCTTCTTGATGCAAACATAGATGTGAGATCACACTTTCTATCCATAATACACTTCAAAGTAAGATAGACAGTTGTAAATCTTGTAATCGCTAGCCTGGCTAACTCTTTACCTTTATAATACTTTCTATAAATACAGAGCAAGCACCTAAGCATGCCTATTGTTATATGTAAGATTCGGATCGTCCTTAATGGGCTAGCAAATGACCTAAGCGTGACAAGAATTCAGCTTGTAGAACACTTAGAACACTAAGTCTCTAGTTCGCGTCATTAGTGACCTCTTCTACTCGAGCTTAGCCCAGCAAGACCACGCTCGACCTTGCTACTTTAGAAGATAGCAGCTCCCTTAAACCAAAGGTTCTGGCCTGCGAGGTGCAACTAGCAACCAGGGATCTCGTTAAATAGAAGTCCAACACATGAATTACCTAGCAGACACGCAAGGCCAACTTGTAGAAGACAATCTATAGAAGCAGACTTGTAGCATCTTAGTCTGTCTATCCTATCTTATACATTAAATATATGATATAATAGATTTACTACATGTAAAATTATAGTTGTAACCTCTTCTTCTCTATAAATACAAGGAAGGGAATAAACGTTAAGAAAGAGACAGAGGCCATTGTACTGAAGCTCTATAAAAATATCTTCAGCCATTATACTACCATGGACGTAGGGTCTGGTTCTATCTGAATTTAACTGAACCACGCTAAAAGCTCTGTGTCTCCTGCTGCTCTTCCTTTTTTTCTTGCCTTCTTCATTCATTTATTGCCCTTAGAACCAGATTATGGTTTGAGATCCTAAAAGAATCCTCTGTTGGCTGGAGTTTGGCTCAGAACCAAATTCCACCATCAACATTTTGGCATCATCTATGGGGATCTCATCTATTCTGGTTCATTTTCTGCTATAATGGCCAAGGGAAGAGCTACTAGAGCTTAAAATGCACTGCTTGATCTTGCAGAAGGTCATGTCTCAACGATAGACCCCTCCATCGCTCTCGTCATCGGTGCTACCATTGGCTTGCCCCCAACTAGTTTTGTTTAGCTAGCTACTATTCCCAATGGCATCGATGGAGTGCAGATTTGGCTCCAACGCCAGGAAAGAATAGAAAATATGATGGGAGAATTGACCAAAGCAGTCATGACACTAGCACAAGGTGTGCAGAAGCAAGCTGAGGTTGTCGTAGTGCCTGTGACTATTCACCAGCAATAGCAAGTTGGACATTTCAATAACATCAATTAGGAAAATTCTCCAGCTCGCTACTCGCAAGAGTAAACTCCAAGTCACAGCTCTTGCGACCATGGGGATCAAAGAATCCAGCAATCTTCCAGCCAACAATCTAGGATGCAAAACCCATTAGTTGAAGAGTTATTTTAGAAAATGATCCAGGTGGAGGAGCACCTTCAAGCTTCAAATGATAGAGCTTGTTATGAAGAAAGGTCACCATTCTTCAAGGAAATCGAGACTTGGACTCTTCCTCTCAAGCTCAAGGTCCCCGCGATTTCATTGTACAATGGGAACTCTGATCCATATGATCATCTGGATGCATTTAATGTTCAGATGAACTTGCAAATGATTGACCCCCTGATCAAATGTCAATTTTTCCCAGCTATGTTGGGAGGTGTACCTCAAGCCTGGTTCAAAAGCCTCCCAGCCTGCTTAATTAGTAGTTAGGAAGATTGCCAACAAAAATTCATTAGCCAGTATCGGGAGTTAAAGAGATAGCTTGTGCCCCCTGCCATCTCGCCATAATCTTTTAGCACAAGCATGAGTCAATGAAGGATTAAATTGTCAGGTTTAGGCTAGAAGCCAATTCAGTAGAGAATCCATTTAAAGAAACCATGCTAGCAACGATCTCTATGGGACTCTGCAAAGATGGAAAGCTATACAAGAGCATGTACAAGTCCCCAATAAAGGGTCTTACCAAGTTTTATGAGCAAGCTGCTAAGCAGATCAAATGGAAAAAGACTTTTAGTTTAGAAAAGTCTGACGGGAAGTATGAGAAGGTTGGCTCCCCTCACAGCAAGAAGAGGAGCAATATAGACCAAGGTGATCACTCTACTAAGTAGACTGCAAAGAAGTCCAGGAGGCCCAGAGGTGAGCGACCTCAGATTTCGGACCATCACAAACAATACAACATCCTATCAGATTTGCAAGATAGGATCTTCCTAAAAGAAAGGGACAAAGAAGATTTTAGGAGACCCACTCCCATACGGATCCCCTATAGGAAGAGAAACAAGTAGGAGTTCTATGCCTATCATAACGAAGTTAGGCATAGGACCTTGAATTGTTGAGAGCTCAGGAATGTGATTGAGGACCTGATTAGAAGGGGCCAGCAGCAATCTCAGCATTCCCAGCGAGATGATGGCCAAGAGCCAAGGGGCTCGATTTGAATTATACATTGACAATGCATATTAAAAACTAAGAATTGATGTAAATACTCTCCTTTGTTCTTGTTGAAAGTTGTTAGCCAATCAGCTTGGCATTATTGTCTTCATCTTTCTATTCTGCTCCCTACTATCAAGTGTGTTTGCAATTCTCGTAGTTTGTATGCAGTCGACCCTTTTAAATATTTTGAGTAACTTTGCACCAACTGTGGCCTCTGGTCTGGTTGATGCCCCCCAAGCTCATTTCAGAGATAAATTGACAAAATTTCTAGTGTAACTGTGTGCTCGCTGAGGCACCAAGGCTCATCCTGGAATATTTGCCAATTAAGCTGTAGGCTAGCTGAGGCATGGAGATGCTGAAAATAAACTCACATTGCCAATTAAGTTGCGGGCTCGTTGAGGTGTGGAGATGCTAAAAATAAACTCATATTGCCAGTTGAGCTATGGGCTTGCTGAAGCATAGAGATGCTAAAAACATACTCACATTGCTAGCGTAGCTGTGTGCTCACTGAAGTGCAGAGGCACTCTTAAACATTCAATGCTAGCATAGTTGTGTGCTCACTGAAGCATAAAAATTGACTTGATTATTTGCTTAAGGCAACAAGATCACTGTGATTCACAGCTTTCATGTGACTAAATGTTTGCAGCTCTCATGCAACTTTATGTTTCCAGCTCTCATACAGCTTTCTGTTAGACACAGATCTCACATGATTTACTTATACAACATTTATGTGCAAGATGTTTCATTCGTGTTTATTACTTTCAAGAGAATCCAGTTGATTGGCTATTTGAGTATCTTATCGCGAACTACAAAAGTTTGCATTATTGTGAATGTAGAAAGCTAAAATAGCGCATAGAGATCATAAAAGAAGATTTTATTTATTAAAAAGCCTTAATAAGGTAAAATTACA
Organism: Saraca asoca; assembly: GCA_026873985.1. Lineage (NCBI taxonomy): Eukaryota > Viridiplantae > Streptophyta > Magnoliopsida > Fabales > Fabaceae > Saraca > Saraca asoca. Next base: position 12,152 of record JANHAO010004001.1, read on the forward strand.
TCAGAAAGCTTAGAATACAAATCAAGAAAAGCTAAGATACAATTTGGAGGAAGGCTACAACTAATTTATTCTAGAAGAAAGATTGTCACACAAGAGGAAAGCTCTTACCAATCAGAGGGCTAGCCAGTGGGGGATGAACCCTTGCTGACTAAAGCTTATGAGCTTGCCTAAGTCCTAAAATTTTTTCTTCGAGTGCCTTCCTTAGCAACAAGCTCTTCCTTAACTTGACTCCTACCAATGGAGAGGGAATGCGCATAGCTGCTCCTTATTTTTTGACCGGTAGCTCCTTTTTTTATTCACAAAGAGAGCAACCTATGAAGTGCTAAGAGCTTGGCCAGTGGGACAAAAACCTTATGGCAAAGCTGAGAGCACATAATTTGAGACCCGTGTGGGATCCCTCCATGTTACCAAAGAAGTTATGGCTTTAAAACTCCTTATGTAGCAGACCATACACACCACGATGGAAAGATGGAATGTTAGAGGTAAGGGAAGCTTGTCTGGGATGTTCATGGTTTGTTTGGTGAAGGAGGAAAAAACACTTCTTCTGCCTTAAATACAGCCAAGCCTAATCTCACCAAAGGGTCCAAATGAATCTCCCCAACCACTTTCATTTATTACCTCAAAAAAGAATGAGGTTGACTCACCAATGATCAAGAGGTATGTACTACGGGAAGTATGGCCTAGAATAGATGAAATGACAAATTTGATGAAGACTTTGACTAAGCTAAATTCTGTGAAGTGAATGGCCTCTGAAAATTTTCAAATCCCAGTCTGCGAAGTGAACTGAGAGTTGGGGGGCTTATGTTATATGTGAAATCTGGATCATCCTTAATGGGCTAGCGAATGACTCGAGCATGACAAGAATTCAACTTGCATAATGCTCAAAGTGCATTGAGCATGGCAAGAATTCAACTTGTAGGATGCTCAAAATGCTAAGTCTCTAGCTCGCATTGCTAGTAACCTCCTATGCTCGAGCTTGCCCTAACAAAACTGAGCCCAACTTTGCTACTTCAAGAGATAGCGACTCCCCCAGACCGAAGGTTTTGGCCTATGAGGCGTGACCAATGACTCGGGAGCTCGTTAAATAGAAGTCCAACACATGAATTGCCTAGCAAACATGTAGGGTCCACTTGCAAAAGATAATATGTAGAAGCCAACTTGTAGGAGCTTAATTTATCTATCCTGCCTTGTACATTAAATATCTAATGTAATAGATTTGTTGCATATAAAATTACAGTTGTAACCACTTTTCCTCTAAAAATATAAGGAAGGGGATGAACGTTAAAATAGAGATAGAGGCCATTGTACTGAAGCTCTATAAAAATATCTTCAAACTAATACTCTACCATGGACATAGGGTTCGATTCTATCTGAATTTGGCTAAACCATGTTAAAAGCTCTATGTCTCCTATTGCTCTTCCTTTTTTCTTGCCTTCTTCATTTATTTACTGCCCTTAGAACCAGATTATAGTTTAAGATCCTAAAAGAATCCTCTGTTAGCTGGAGTTTGGCTTAGAACTAGATTCCACCATTAACACCTATGAATAAAATTTGTGATTTGCTTAGCCTTAGAAATTGTATTATGGAAAATTGGAAGCTTGTTAATATCTTCAAGAATTAAAGCAATGTAATGAGCTACACAGAGGGACCAAAATAATTTTGTTCTCTTCTCTACCAACTTGTGACTGGTGGCTACAAAAGTCAAGACACTATCTATCACCACTTGCATTAGATTTTCTTCCCCAATCTCTTCCACAAAACCATCTAATAACTTAGATATTTTTTGGCATTGTTGATTACATCACTAGTATCAATGGATTTTAGAAAAACATATTACAAAAAAAAATGCCTTTTAACAATAGTTTTTAAAGCTATTAGTTATAGTTTTCAAACATAGCTAAATCATTTATGGCATTAACTAAAAATGCCATTATCCTAGTCACCACTGCTTAACTAGTGGTGGTTTTGACTAATTGCTGGCAGAACCACCACTAAAGTGCTATCATTTATTGGTAGCCGAATGGTGGCATTTTATTTTGCCATAATTTTGTTTTTCAAAATTAATTTTCATCTAAATATAATGGCTATTTTGAACCATCACAAACCATTTATCAAACTACCACTATAATTATGTTTCATTATTATTATTATTTTTGTGAATTGCCACAAACTTTTGAGTAAAATAGCCATGAATTTTTTAGCAAAACTACCACTATAATTATGTTTCATGTTATTATTATTATTATTATTATTATTATTATAACATCCAATTACTATAATATTGTATGAGTTTTGCAATATAATTTGTTTTGTTTAGTTGTATTTTCAATGCTATACTCTTCTAAAAACTTATCGTTATACTCCTGTTTTAATTAGTACACCTGTATAAAGCAAAATAACACATTCAATTTAAAATCAAGAAGTGCTCAATGTGCAACATTTACTAGAATTGTTTGGCTTAGTTTTTAGCTAGTAATATTTGCCATATTGCAAATATAACAAAAAGACACATTAAGTTTGTCCACAAGCTAGTGTAAATATAAAAAAGAGATATTATATATCTTCATAAGTGGAAATTCACATAACCATGATGACTATAAATGAAACTGCATCTTCACCATTTGGGTAGCTAGGAAAAGAGGATTTCCTTGCTTACATAGGTGATAGTAGTCCACTCCCAACATTAGTTGGCAGGAATAAAAAAGAATGTTTATGTTAAACATAAACCAATATAGCCAAAACAAGTGCAATAGCTACAAATCATTCTATTTGTATGTTGACATATCTATGTGGAGCAAAATATGCATATATATATATATGTGCTTGGTAGATGTAATAGTAGCCTTAATGTTTTTAATTCAAGTGATGGCCCTCTACCTCTGCTTTTGTGACTCTAATGCACTATATGTTGACATATCTATGTGGAGGAACATATGCATATGTGTGTGTCTAGTAGATATAATAGTAGCCTTAATTTTTTTAATTCAAGCGATGGCCCTCTTTTTCTACTATAAACTTTTTACATTAACAAAACATCTACTAACAAATTGCTTAATAGTTAGCAATCCTAAAAGTCCTAATCCAAAATTCTCACAGCTACATCAAGTGTCTATACACTAGTAGCCTAGCACCAATAGTTGTTATCCTTCCACAACATTCTTACTTAACAATGTTAGCAACCAAGATCAAATAGATAATGAATCAAAGGAGATTTTCATTAACAACATATTATTACTGAAAATGCATATAGATATAGGGTTCTACGAACAAAAAGTCTAGAAATTAGAAATTAAAGTGTTGTTTCCATCTAATCAATCTAATCTGAGCTTGTATTTATCAAAAGATTAGACAAATAAAACTTCTAGAAGGAGAATGATATCTTCCATTTGTGATTATAATGGAAAATACTTTCATATCTTCACTAAACTAAATCTACCTATCAAGTTATTTTTTGATCATGAACTTGAAATCTTGTATGCCATATTACAAGATTTGTTTATATAGCAAAAACCAAATAAAACTCTTAAATCTAAAACCTGGAAAAAAAAACTATTCAAGAAAACATGTAAAGGTAGGTAATATATTTTTTTTAATTAATTACTGCTAATGATGCATATAATATGCAATATTTGAAAGAAGAAATGACAAAATGGTTGAAGTTAATAATATTTCTACGTAGAATATAAGATGCGTAGCTTAATATATTGATATTCTTTCAAATTATTCCCATTTTACCTTGTTATATTATTTCTATCCAAATCCTTGGCTTTTAAGCAACAAATAATAATCTTTCACTAAAAAAATAATAATCCTTCAATCTTGGTTAATGAGGACTAATAAATAACTTCAGTGACATCATAATGAATGTCATTGACATATCTTATAACTCAAACTTTATGTAATTATTAGGAGCTCAATCACAATAACTAGCCTCACATAGCTTTTTAGTTTTTCAAATTATCAAAAAAGACTAATTATATAAATTTAAAAAGAGCAATATATTATATCTAAGGAGCAACAACCATGGAAGCTAATTCTTCAAGGATCTTCTCTTCCTTCATGTGGACATAGGCTAAGAAAGCACTTGGAAGCATTTTATATTTGGTTTCCAAATTGACCAAATCTTGCTGTAGCTAAAAAGTAAAAGCAACACCATTATTAGTAGACAATCTCATACCACCAAAATGCATGATTGTCAATCTGAATGCACTTCTCAGGAAAGGTCCTAGTTCCAAGTCTCGAACATGGCTAGATTGTTCTCTTAGAACCTTTCCAAGGGCATCTTATGGTGATATTTCATTGGAAGTTGAGCTTCCCTGACTTAATTGCTCCTCAATTTCTCCTACATGGTGTTTAATCCAAAGGTAATAATAAATATGGTTTAATCCAAGTAGTATGTTATTATATTAGAATTTGCACATACCACTATGATTCTAGCTTCATCATTCATACAGGATCCGTCTTTTCTTTTGTGAGTTATAATATACAGCTTTCCCTAACCCATAGCTTTTCCATTTTCAATCTCCTATAATTCATAATTTTATATTATATAAAGGTAACAAATAAAATATATCTAATAAGGGACTAAGACTAATTTTAGAAAAATAAATTTTAGAAAATTTTAATATATGTACCATCTCATGCCTTTTTCTTACCAAACTTTTAGAGCCACAAGTATGTGGAATTGTCTACTTCTTCCAGTTCTTTGTGTTTTTCTTGCATAACTCTTACAAAATGAAAACTTGATTATTCGAGACTGTCCTAAAATATTTGATTTTGATTAATGCTCAAAACTGTCCAGCCTTCGACATTTAAAAGAAGACCTAATACTGAAACTATCCTGAAATATTTGGGTTTAATTAATGCTAAAAAATGTCATAATTTGTAGGTTTGGTAATATATTACTTGTGTCTTTGGTTTCAAATGGTAGTCAACATAACTTGCCCACTGATCTCTAAGAATATTTTATGGGAACATTCTTATATTTTCCCTTATATTCTGCATAGGGTCATAAAACTCATTCTATAAGCGAAGCCTTTTTTTCCTTCCACTTCTTACCAAGAGAGAGATAAGTATACCACCTTGCAATTCCTTCATTAGCAAATTGAAAGCGAGGCTAGTTTGGAAACATAACAAAAAGTTAATCAATTGTACTATAAGCTTTGTAAGTAATGCATCAATAAATTTAGAAACAATTTACCTTAATCATAGTATTAAACTAGTTTTCCCTACATGTCTTTGGCACATTAGGCCACTTGTCAAAGTTAATTAGAAAGGAAAGAGAATATGTTACAAGATTCTCTAAACATCATGCATAAAAACCACTAGCTTCTCCAATAGGGCAGTGTTAGGCATCAAAGTTCACCACTACTCATTCGAAGGTAGGTTAAAGTTATCTGAGACCTTTAATCAAGAAGTCTTATTGTCTCCATTGTCAACTTGTAGTTGTGAAGCTATGGATTTTGTAAAAAAGAAAATAATAAGAATTGTTAATAAGTTAAAAATTTTAAGCCAAAATTGCAGTAAACACTATAATTAAAATGTACATACCATTCACATTAACAGTCCAAAACTAGTTGGATAAGCATTCACCATGTCTAGGTGGTTAGTTTGGAGGCTATGGTAGAGCTTAAGGTGAAGGGTCCCAAGGTGCTAGATGAGATTGGGTTAGAGGTTGTTGCATTGAAACTTGAGGAATAGGGGCTTAAGGTGCTAAATAAGGTAAAGGAAGAGGTTGCTATAAAAGAGCTTGAGTGTAGGTTCTGATTTTTTTTTTTATTGTATGAACATATTTAGCTCTATTAATGCATGGGAAAATTGAGAATTATGCAACTTATTATGATTGATGCACTTTACCAGTCAATATGTATCCCTTTTGTTGACAATCATATTTATTAGAAAAAAAATAAGTCAATCTTATCACACATTCCCTTTTTGCATATACTAATTTGAACATTAATATTTTTTTATAACTACACACAACTAGAGAATCCAAAAACCATAGCACATCATCAACTAAAGTATCTAAATTCAATATATTAACCAGAAATCATATATTTGACAAAAAGGATAGAAAAAAATTAAGGTGTGCACCTTAATGACTTTTTTGAAGTTTCAAAACAAAGCTCAAGTGTCTTTCCTCTCCCAAACTTCTTTTTACTATAAAACGAAATCATATGAACACAAATTAACAACATTTACAACCCATATAATAAAAATTAAAAAAATTACATTTTATAGAAATAATCAACAAAATAAAATTAGCAAAAAAAAAATGGATTAAGAACTTGTAACTGTAGAAATTAAATCATGAACAAGTTTTTAAAATCACAAAATAGAAAATACAGAAAAGTAAACTTGTGATTGAAAATAAAAAAAAAAGCTTTAGAAATCAACAAAAAAATAGGCAAAGAACTTCGACAAACCAAGATCAATTGGTACAATTTTGAAATCATAAAATGAAGAAATAAAAAATATGAATGAAATGGAAAAAAAATTAATTTAAGACAAGGGTTTAGAAATAAAAAACTCACCTATCTTAAGTGGAACGAATGCTTCTGAACTCCTTTAGCAATGATAGCAAAGGTTTGACAAATTAGCAAAAGCTTTGAGTGACATGTTTCCAAAGTAAGGGTTTGTGAAATAATTTGGGGATTTCTAGTCTAAAAGGAAAATCTAAGAGTGCAGGAATGAATATTTTTAGCTAAATTGTTTTGATTTTGTGCATGTTATGGAGCATAGCAAAACAAAGGAAAAAGCCACAAAAATCATAGTTTGCAATGCCACAAGCAGAAAAAAAAATATAACAAGAATGATGTGCTTTAAGAGGGATCTTTTGGCAACTTAGTGGATTGTGACCAAATGGGTTGTTTTGGGTAGTTGTGATTATGGGCCATAATAAAACAGTTCTTAAATGACTTATTTTTTATACTAACAATTCTTCTTAAACTATTGATAAGAAAGTTTATAAGTGACATCCCTCTTCTATCGGTCCATCAATCACACATAGAAGTACAACTATTATTTTTCCATTCAATTTTGTGTTTTTTCTAAACTTGCTTGAACATTATCAATTTCTTTCTTTAAGTAAAACTCCCTTACCTCATAATAAGTAGGGGGTTTAAGCTTTTTCCATATTCACCAACAAATTTCAAAATTTTCATGAATAATGGCCTAGCTCTTTACCAAACTAAATGGCAAAGCATTGCCATATATTCATATACAAATATCTCCAATCACTACTTCCTTATCCTTCAACATTTCATTCATTATCTTTTGTTAAGGATTAGAAGAAGACCCTCTTTTTCCTTAGGTAACAAACAAATCCATTTTTCCATTTTTTGTAACATCACCATCTTGTGTGCATCCTATGTCTTCAAAGATTCCATCACCACAAATGTTCTTTTTTTTTTTCAATTGAATTTTTTCCAAATCTTCCAAAATTTTAACAAACATTTTTCTCACATTATCCAAAACATTTATACATGGAGTAACATTTTTGTTAGAACCTGCAAGATGATGCTTTATCTTAGATACTCCTTCCCAATTTTTTTCTCACAATATTTGCGTTTCATTTTCATTCTACTTACTCCTTCAACTTTCACTCAAGGGCCCCATATTACATCTTTTTTTTTTTTTTTTGGGATTCCTTTTAGAACTCATTTTTGTATTTTTCAAATTCCAAAAGCAAAGCAAATAAGAAGATACTATTTTTTAACTCCAATAAAAGCTATATATATTTAAACTTGAAAAGTTTTGATTTTTTACCTTTGAAGAAATTTAACTTCAAAGATAAAGATACATTTTTGTCTCTTCTACAAGCCCCTTTTCTCTTCTACAACCCTTTTAATTGGGGACCATAACATTAAAATAATAGAGATTAGAGTTTCAAGATAGTGGTGAAGGGATGAAGGTAAAAGTGAAAAAAAATTATGAAATAATTTGGTTCTAAAGTTTTAAAAAAAATGAAAACAAGCCCTTTACGATTTTTTAAAAATTGGGTCACGCCTACAAATAGGTCGACTCAATTCTACAAAAAATAGAAGAGTAGCAGTAGGATCGGTCCTTTAACGAATCATTGGTATTGCACGATTCATCTAGTTTAAGCAGCAATTTGTGTGATTCAAGCACTATTTAACATCTAAATGATTCCATTGAAGATTCAAATCACTCTGGTTCTGCATCAAATTGAATCATGTGATTTGAATTAGTATCATATGATTTTGACTTCCGTTGATGTGAAAATGGGAGACCACATCATCCATGCATGAAAGTTGTAATCTATTTCATGTCTAATTAGTTTCTATATGTAATTATTAGAATCCTTATCCTTGTATGCCAAAATGTACCGTCGAGATTTTGTATTATTAATTCTATCATATGATAACCATTTTACTTGTATAGTGACCACATGTTGTCCATGATGCATATATAACTTGAAAACAATTAAAGAAGTGTTTATATTATCATCTATACTCACAACTAATATCTTATTAAGCGGAGATTTTTTTTATAAGGAAATCATGCTCATTTTCTCTAAGGTTTTGTTTAATTACACTCTTACTTTTTTATTTTCATAAATATACATTAATTTCTATTTTTATATACATTCACCATCTCTTTCTCTCTATTTAAATTTGTACTCACCTCCCTTATTGCAGAAAAATAAGGAAGGTGAGTGAATTTTTTTGAAAATAGAAAAATATAAGTGTAATTAAACTAAATCTCAAGAGAAGTAAGTGTAATTTATCCCTTTTTTATTATTATTGAGAGTCATGAGATTAATACTAACCTAATAGTAATATCAAGTTGTAATCAGTATCAACACATGAGAACAATCATCAAGGATTCATTTGTTTTCTCAAAAGACATCTTTTGTATGAAAAACTCATTTGTATGTGTAAAAGTAAAAGACTTTATACTATCTATATGCTTTGTGATTAACAAAATAATGTATGGTGTTATAACAATGGGAGAAAACAATTTCTGGTCTAAAGAAGTGGATGTAGTTTTTCACCATACTTTCCACATGTAATATTGAATAAATAGAATATTTTCTATGATATTAAGTTTTTGTTGCAAGAGTTAAACCAACAATTTTACAGAATAGTCACAGTAAACAAATCACAATTCTACCATATAACACAGCATCATTTATGTGCTAATATAAGTAATCATAAAATAATAATCTATACCTTCGATAGTCAAAATTAGCTAAAGAATCCATAGTAGTATATGTGATTAATTAGGCACTGAATATTAAATTGATGTCTATGATTCTCTTGAAAGGAAGAAAAAAAAAAGAAAAGAAAAGGATTGTGCACAAATCTCATTCCCTAATATATAAAAATTCCCTCGTGATCTAAATGGGAGAATAATAAGTACATATATGGTGAGATTTAGAACCTATCTTTAGTACAAACTAGGTCAATTTTCTCATCACAGAAACCATAGAAATAAAAGCCTACAAAACAAAGTATCCATACAAGCCTAACATTTTAAGAAAAACTAAATTAGCAAGGGACCTTGTAGCTTGCAAAACTTGAAAGGTTCATTGCAAAAATGATTTAGTGCGAGACCTTGTCCCTTACAAACTTCTACACAAAAGTTATTCTTGCTAATTTTCTGCTAAGACTAGGCTTTTTGTCACTAAATTTAGTGAGATCATTGCAAAATCATTGTAATCTCTCACTAAACCATATTTCTATTCTCATATTTATCTCCTTTTCATGATCCCCATTTTGTTTCTTTCTTCCAAAGCACCATGCATTCTATTACAATATCAATAGCAACAACAACATTAAAGAAATTAAGAAAGATATTTCACTAAATAGTTCTAGTCAATCTATATATTTATATATAAGAATCATCCTTTACTAAGTATTGGCTAATGTGTATAGATTCATTGAGAATAATTATAGCCACAAGTATAAGCAACATAAGCAAATGCAAAGGCACAAAATGCTGAAAAAAATATGGGTTCAAAACCCACAAAATGCCTAAAAGTAATGGTTCACTAGGAAATTATATCTAAAACTTCAATCAATTGAAAAACCCTAAATGACACAAAAAAAACATAAAAGTTTTGACCATCAAAGAACCTACTAAAAAAAATAATAGACTAACACAACAATCCACCAATCGCAAGGAGAAAGCCAGAGAAAAGAATATTATCTTTAATAGCTATGGTTCTTTAGTGTTTAACACACACAACAATACTAGATGCCAATGTTGGGGGCATCGAGACAAATAGAAGGAATGGAATGTAAAGAGTTTAATTTGAAAATAAATTGAAGATTTTATTTTGTTTGTATAGTTAGGGATTAGCAAGGGTAGATTCCATCGCAATAGGTAAAATGCCCGTTAATTAATGTTGTGCTAAAATGTGTATTTGCAATAGCTTGAACGATGAGGGCTTTTTCACTTGTAAAGCCCTAGCAACTAATTATATCCCTTGCAAATCGCTCATTAAGTGTTAAGCTATAATAAATTGCTCAGTATTGTCTTTGCCATGTAAGTTTTTCGCTAATGGCAGTATTTAGCAAGGGAAAAGTGGTCTCTCATAAAATATCGTCACATATCTTGATATTTCTTGTAGTGTAAGTGCCATAAAAGCGTCCAACCACAATAAGATCATCATTTGAACTTAACTAAATACTTTACATCATCTAAACATTCAAATACTTTACATCATCTAAACATTCAAATAATTTAAGTCCAACAATTATTGCTGACTTATGCTAATCCAAACAAAAATTCTAACAATTTCCTACTTGGATAGCATAAGTAAGTATACAACACCTTAGATTACAAAATACCATAACAAAGAATGTTAATGATAGGTACAACACTATTACACTCTAGGTCTAAAATGGGACCATAGGCCTTTGACATACAAATCATTGTACTCGATAAAGGCAGTGATGTCCCACATGCTAAGACCTACACCTCAATGACTAAAACATAAAATGGATACGGAGTAACAAAAAAATAAATAAAAGATAAATGTGATCAAATGTAAATCTCAACTTTATGATCCAATCATCTATCCAAAATGCTAAATAAGATACAATTAATAATGTCAACACAATAAATGAGACATGGTTGAAATGTCTTTAGATGCCAAATGCAACAACATATGTGCATTCATCAAATATGGCAATACTAACACTTAAAACACATCACATAAGCATAAAAAATACATCATGTATGTATATATCCACTAATCTAAGACATCATAAGGCTAAACCGAGCCTATCTATTTATTAATTAGTGATTTACATATACATATTATATAGCTACACTTAATTTGTGGCCAAGCATGTAATTCAATTAACTTATGAATCTCTTACGAACATAACATATCATAAGACCTAATCATGCCTTTTGAACCGATCACACTCCAAATGGTAAAACACTTATAGTGAAGTCATATAACCATTTAACCATCATAAGTATAAAACTTGCTATTTTTCTCTCCAATAATAGGAATATAATTGAGAGAAACATGCAATAGCAGATTCTCTATAATATAGACATGTACCATAGACTCTGAAACACAATATTAGACATACTTATAATTACTGCCCCACAATATATATAACTACTATTCCAACTAAGGTGTCACCACTCAAAGTGATTCAACTATATAAGAGTGAGTATGATATCCTATTGAAGTAACTATGAAAATCTATTCAACATTAGTCATAAAATAGTACCTCATGTTATCATAACTATATATTTACAAAAGATTTTTCAATTGATAACTTAAACAAAATAGGATTCTCCTCTTTTAATTTCAACTTTCCCTCCATAATGACTCAAGTATAAACAAAATATATATACAACACATGGACACAAACATATATAAAATGGTTGAGTATAAATTCATTTCATTAAAAGCGAAAGCACATGGGACCAGCCACATAATTATTATTTTAAGCTTACAATGAAGATATAATACCTAATGAGTCTTCACCCCTTTTCCTAAAAAACAAAAAAGAAAAAGTTCGCTACAATATTTTCAAAAGAGTACATTTGAAATTGAGAAAAAACAAAACAAATCTTAACATTATTCATGCCAAATAAATGAGCATCACTAAATGTTAAACACAATAATAATTGATTCCAAAAATTATCTCACACAAGTTAGTAACAATCAATAAAAGGGGTATCAATTTTATTTTGAAAGCTTTTCATTTTCTTTATTTTAAGGTTCTCGTAATTATGTCAAATAACACTTAGAATATTGTCCATTATTTATATAATTTATAATTTTATAAAACATATAAATTTTTTTTCCTTATATATGACAATTTTCACCAGTTTATTATGATTGGCCTATAATGAACGGATGCATAACCAACAAAATCACATATATTGGATTATTACAAAATATCCATTAAATTATTGTTATGTATCACAAAATATCCAACAATAAAAAATTCAAACATAAAATTATATATTAACATCAATTGTGCTAAAATAAAAAAGATAGTTTACAAAAATTAATTGTTTTTATATTTTGTGAAACTTGACCTAAAAGCAACATTTTCATCAAGGTAACATATTAATCTCTCACACAACTTTTCAAAACAACAGTTGTTGTATACAAACTTTCATTATAATTAGTCCTGTGATAGATAGATATACAATCATGTGAAATATTTAATAATAAACAATTTATGATAGCCTATAAAAATCTTAGAGACTCCTAATCCTTATAAGTGGTCTTATAATAATAATGATATAATAAAATTGCATAGACATAAAATTGAGAAAATATACCACAAAATAATATTTATCAAGAATATTTATTATGCACAAAATTGCATTATTCATGCTAGTTGTTTCCTCATATAAATATGTAATTTTCATATCTATTATCATATAGTATTACATTTCTAAATT
>JANHAO010004002.1:0-25092 GCA_026873985.1 Saraca asoca
TTTTTTTTTTTTTAGTTTAGCTTGGGATTAGTTTAGCTTAATTTCTGCCCAACCCCCCCCCCCCCAATTTACATCTCTTAATTAGATTGATAATATCATCCTAACATGATCCTTGGATTCAACCCAAATTGCCTATGCTACAAATAGTTTAGGTAACTTCGATTTTATAAATTATTAATGTGATTCGGCCTCAACAAAATCGGTTCATCAAAGATTAATCAGATGTCTTCTGGATTTTTCAATGGGTCAAGTGGGTGTTTTTATAGCCATAGGGTTTTACTCTTTTCTGTCGTAGGAGAGTCTAATGGAAGACACTAAAGAGCCCCCTAGATTTTATTGGCTTTACTTCTGGCAAAGCTTGTCAAGGCATGGATGGTCTGTTGCAGAGTGTTAGGAGGCATGGATAACCTGTTGCATATGGCTCCGTAGCAGGATCCGTCTGGTAGCTCCTAGGGAGTCTTGTGCAAATCCCAGATTACTTCATCCCAGCGTTGCTTGTGAGTTATTGCCTGGCCAGCTAGCTTCTTACGACTTTTTTATTTGCTCTGGGTCTGGCTCAAGTAAATATGTTAGAGAAAAATAAGCAGGAGTAGCTGGAGATTACTGTCCTTCTTTCTGGCAACAGCTCATTGACTGGTAGCCAACATTCTACTTTTTACAGGAATGGTAGTGTCAGGCCTTTAAGCTTCTTGCCTTTGTTTATGCATTTCTTCTTTTAATGCAATCTTATCTCGTTGAGCGAGGTCTTTTGCTGTACGAGCTTTTCTTTCTTTAAATGTTGTAACGGATGCTTCGTGCATCGTTGTATGTAAATTTTTTATGATTAATAAAATCTCTTTTTGGCCAATCGGGCATGCTTTTAACTTTCTGGTTGCTTAATCTATTGTGAGTGAGAGTAGGGTCACATGCGAACTATGCCCAAGAGATCTCGTTTGAGCCATGAGATTTCATCCGCATGAGAGTTGCAATTTCTAGTTTGCATGCTAGTTGCAAGTGCTCAGTTGCATGAAAGCTACAATAATTTTATTTCAACATCCTTGCGCTGTAGTGGGCTGGTGGCCTATCATTGAATTTGAGCACATCGCTAAGATAGGCTCTGGGGCCATCTCACCGTCGATCTTATTTTGTTATGGTAAGGTGATAACTCATCGACAAGTAGGATCGTACGTCCATACCACAGCAAGCTTGTTGCTCAATTTCATAACAAGCCTATTGCTCAGTAGGACAGCAAGCCTGTTCCTTAATCTCGCAGCAAGCTCATTGCTCATCGAGGCAGCAAGCTCGTTGCTCAGTGGTCAGGGAATTTGCTCCCTTAGTCATAATTCATGGAATGTGGCTTACTGTGGATGTGTTGATGGTGTAGGCCTTGCGCCGTCTCAACCCCGAATGAATCCTTGTAATGAGGAGTGAAAACTCTTTGTCTAGACAGTGCCTTTTTGGGCCAATCGGTAACTTACATTGATTAAGCGTACAATAGCTGATACAACTAATCGCCATTGATAGCAAATGAGTGTTACAGGATTAGAATATAGTTCTGATGAAGGGCTTAGGCTCTTGGGTGGTGACTCGCTGAGTCTATTGAGCGTGCTATCTAGGCGGTCTTACCACATAATCCTGTAGTTGGCCTCTTCTGATGAGGTCTTTAATGGCGTCTTTTAGTGCCCGACATTCTGAGGTGGCTTGTCCAGCCTCATTGTGGTAAGCGTAAAATCTACTTTGGTCTCTGGACTTGGTGGGTACCCTCATTGGTCTGGATTTTTCGAAGTCCTCATTGTTCTTTTCTGCAATAAAAATTTTATCCTATGTATCGGACAGGATGCTATAGTTTTTAAAGCGACCTTTAGGTCACTGAGGCTTCGCCTTCTTTGCGAGATAAGGAGTGGGCTCATCATGACTCTTGCTACCCCTCCTTTTGCTCATGGTGGGACCATTGGGGTCTGCTCTGTGCTTGGGCTCCTCCATTCTAAAGGTCTCTTCCCACCTCATTTGTTTAGTAGCTTGCTCATAGAATTCAGCGAGATTTCAAGCTGGGGACTTGTAGAGGTTTCTGTACAGTTTTCCGTCTTTGTGAAGTCCCACTGAGATTGCTGTTAAGATACTTTCCTTGGAAGGATTTTCCACTGAGTTGGCTTCATGCCTAAATCAAGCTATGTAGTCTTTGAGCAACCCGTCCTTGTGCTGGAAGATCATCTCAAGATGGTAAGGGGGAGCAAGTTGTTTCTTTAATGCCCGATATTGATCAATAAATTTCCTTTGGCACTCTTCCCAACTATTGATGCCACGAGCTGGGAGGCGCCTGAACCATGCCTGAGATGTTCCCCCTAATGTGGTGGGAAAGACACAGCACTTCACCAGGGAGTCAATTGTCTAGAGGTCCATCTGGGTATTGAACGCATCCAGGTGATCGCTTGGGTCACTATTCCCATCGTATAGTGGGATCACGGGCACTTTGAGCTTCTATGAAAGAGGTCGTGTCTCGATCTCCATATAAAATGGAGAGCTTTCCTCGCAGTGAGGCTGGTGGCTTTGAGGTTGCAGATGCTCTTCTAGCCGTTCGAGCCTACAGAGGATTTCCCCCATTGTCCGGTTCCGTGTCTTAGACTGAGGGGTGGAGCTTCCTGCTTATTGTGAGCCCCCCAGTTGCTGACTATCATGATCTTCATGAGTTTCCCTCTGAGCCTCTCTACGAAGCTGCTGGAGCTGTGCTATGATTTCTTCTTGTCTATGCATGCTCTGAACTTGGGCTTGCGCCAATGCCTTGACAGTTTTAGCTAGCTCTCTAATCGTGCTTTCGAGCACCAAATGGGGATGGCTGGGCGTTTGTGCCTCTTGAGTTTCAGGAGCAGCAGTAGACTGTTGGTGAGCCCCCACAATGGGAGTATTTGTCGGTTGGAGGGCTAGAGTGGTTGAGCTTCGAGTGATTCTTCCTCTCGCCATCATTAAACTGCAACAAAGACTTCAGAGAGCAGATGGATCCCACAGATGGCACCAGAATGTTGACATCAGAATTTGGTTCGCACGAAGAATCCCGGATTCCAGCCAATGGGAGATGAGTTCCAGGATCCAATACTGCTTCCGAAGCGTGAAGAGGCAAAGGGAGAGGGAGAAGTGTGATGAAGGTAATGTTTTTAACGTGGTTCGGCTAAATCCAGATAGTACCAGACCCTACGTCCACGGCAAAGATTTTATTGATATGGAGAAGAAATTTATACGGAGTTTCGGCATACAAGTTTCTGGCCTCCTCCTCCTTCTAACAAAGCTTTCCTATTTAAGGAAGGGGAGAATGAGATAAAATGATTACAAACTACAGTTGTGTTACATCCAGACATAAATGGAAAAGACAGTAAAAGACTATAATCTGACTGTTGCAGGATATAGGCTGCGGGGTGAGCCCCTCTAGTTGGCTGTGGACTTGTATCTGTAAGCATCTTCCGCTCAAGGTAGTCTTATCGTGCGGAGTGTCTTCTGCCCCAAGCTGGGATTCCTAGCTCAGGGTCGCTATGGGAGGTCACTGTAGTGGGTTCGGTGTCATCTTAGCGAGCTTCATGCTGCTGTAGCGAGGTGGAGAGCTCGAATAGTATGATAAACTGCTTCGCGAGCTGATATCAGGACGACTTCTCTGTGCCACTTTCTGACTGAAGGTGAAGCGAAGGTTGCTGGGCATTCTTGGAGAGGCGAGGGGGTTGACTTCTACCGGGCTCGAGTCTATTATGTTCTCCTGAGGCCGTTTTTTGCCTATAATAGGAACGGCTTTCAAAATAGTTGATTCAAACTCACAAGATCTATTTTAAGAAGAGCTCTCTTTGAGATGAGCTCCAGAATTGTTAACTTGCTTTGAATCTTGATCTAATCGAGCATTGGTTGTTCAAATTGTGGTTGTTTGGTTTCTCGTTGGTTAGATCATTGTCGTTTAGTTGAATATTGTTCTAATGGTGCGGAAATTGATTGAAGTTCAGAGGGCATATGCAACAATTGAACCGTTTGTGTGATCCTTTTGGATACCAAAAGATGGAACCTCTCCATGTTCAACATATTCTCCTTTTTAAGATGGTAATCTTCACAAGATGAAGAAGACATAATTAAACACTAGATTTAATACAATGATATTGAATGAAATCAAAATAGCAAATAGTCAAGGAATTTAAGACACTTAATAATACCTTCAAATCAATCTCCTAGAGCCTTAATAATCTACTGATCCACCTTGGAATACTTGTTTTTCTCTATTTTCTTTGGGGTAGTGTTAGGCTATGACCAAATAACAAGGAATAAGGACTCCTCCCCAATAGTTTAACCAATAAGGAGAGCCATTTTTTTTATGACACTCTAAAAAAGGATTCTTTCCAAAGTAGATGTTGGAATAAGGATTAGCAAAATGGGCTTGATGAGTTCTTTGTATAAGATAAATCCAAGTCTTCAATCATTTTGTTGAATAACAAAATAAATAAAAGAAAGCAAAAACAAATGCCCTAAGGTTTTTCGTCCTACAAATGACTTCAAACAACTCTAAGAAGTGGCCAAGCGTTTGAAAATCAATTGGGTAGGGCATACTTTAATGAATCTTAAGATCTCTTGATGAAATTGGGAAAAAAGTGGCAACACTCTAGTGCATTTTATCATATAACCATAGAACATAAAAAATTGATTTGGACTATAACTACAGATGGTGTCTTTCTCATTTGCTACTACAAAAGATTAAGTCTTGATGATCGTTACTGTGATAATGAACATTTCAAAGCTTGTCTAGGGTTTCTAATGTAGTCTAAGGATCAATGACACTAATGTTAACGACTTCAAAATTCACCTAGCCTAAAAGTTTATCCTAATTAGGGTCTGGAGGAACTATATGATCAAATGGAATGGTCTTAGATGAACTAGTCATGACAATTGTGAATGGAATTTAATTGCAACTTAAGAAGAATTTTGACAAATATGCTTTGGTGGTTAAATCCTCGAAAACTAGCATATGGCTCAAAGCTATGATGATTAAGGGCCTAGACATCGAATTTATTCTTACAAATGATGGCATTAACTTTTCAAGTTATTTCATCGTTAGGCACTAGGCTCAAAGCTATCATGATTAAGGGCTCAGATATCGAGAATTGTGCTTGTGCCTGGATTTAATTAAAATCCAAACAAATATTTGATAAAACTATAGAGAATAAAATAAATATACTAAAAGTTGGTGATAAGATATCTTTTAACTAATTGAATAGATATTTGATGGAAGCTTCCTAATATTTAGAGTGCTCTGCCTAATTGTATCGGGGCACGTGGCACCTCATAGTTGTTATGTGATCCCCAATTAACCGTTTGTCAGTTAAGGGTGATTAACCAATTAATAGACTTTTATGTCCCTCCCATCATTTATAACTACAGATACAATTCATTATTATTGAATACTTCTACCACGAAAATAACTTATGCCTTGAGTTTCAGAGAGAGCTAGAGAATCTCTATTGCCTATGTCCTTTTGCTAGTGTCTCCAACTACAGTGCATAGCTACGGAAGAGAAAATCTTCATAAAAAATTTATCTTCCTTTGTGTTTGGTTGAAGAGATTTGATATTATGTCAAGATGTAATTTCAATGATTTTCTTCAGAAAATAAATCACTCTTAAGAGAGCAAAATCTCTTCAAAGACATGTATTTTTGTGACTAAAATATGAACCATCATTCAATTGCACAACTAATAAGAATGTAAATGATCAATATTTTCACCATTGATTATTTCAGCGGTTATTTATACTCATTCAAATCTTTCAGCATTAATATTCTATTTGGGAGAATGGAAGGAAGAAAGGCAACCTTTTTATTTTTGGTAAATTTTTTAAAACATTTACCCTCAACCTTCATTTTTCTATCCTCTCCAATTTCTTCTCCAAACAAACCATACGAATCTGTACTCATTTTCTCACGCCATTCCTTATTGTCCTATGGATTTACAGCAAAGGCTGCCAATCACCAAGACTTGTAGGTCAAAATTTAGTAGATCACCTACGAGTTGTCAAGAATAATATGTACTTCTTGTACATACAAGATTTTCAATGGGACAATTGAAATTGGAAACTTTCTTCTTTTGTCCCTTGAACAAGACCTCAACTTCTACCAAAAATGTTGCACAAACAGGCCTATGGTCTGAAAACTTGAGTTCCTTCCGTACATATGAAAGTTCTTGTATTCCCCTTCCGCGCCATAGAATTCTATCACACCTGCAAAATTTTTCATTACTCCGACCTAAACAAGAAACAAAATTTTTCACCTTTAATTGTTCAAACCGAAACATACCAAGCTGGAGTTCTTCTTTTGTTTTTGGAACTTTTTACACCTTCGGCATAGTAAGTATCTGAGTTGAAGGGATATTTGTAAGTAGGTGCAAAGTAGATCTTCCCCTCTTTCCAGCCCTTGAATACACGACCGCTTTCTCTTTCAATCTTCAGCTATAATAAGAAGCAAATACATACTCATAAGCATTTAGAAAAAATAAAGAGCAAAGCTTGCAGAGAAGAAGCATGACCCTGCATTCTAAGTATACCAAGATTCAAAGATAAAGATTGTATATCATAATTGAAGAGCATACATGCACTTATGAGCAAAACTTAAAGCTAACATTTTAGATTTCAGTTTGAAGAGGCTTTTACTGAAACTGCTAAAAATGGGGAAAACCAACAATGAGGAAGACACAATCCTCTTATTTTATTCTAAGAAGTTGAAAATATTTGACTAGCAATTGAACCCAAATTCCATCTTATATGTCGAAGACTTTTATGACCCGATTAAGTGTATAGAAAATGCAGGGGAAGTGAAGGAAATGAACGGCTGACTTCCAAAAAGTAAATTAAAATAGGAAGTAAGCCTTCTATTCCCTTTCCTTCACTGTCATTTTCTTTTCTTCCAAACAGACCGGTAAAGGAAGTAGGAATAATCAACAGCAATGGCAAGAATGGACCTTCTGAAACTTGAAGCGACAATACGTATGAATCCAGTTAACTGTCTAAAGCAAGGAAAAGTACCTGATCCTTGTCAAAAAGTGCAGGCCAATCCTTCTTGTCCACAAGTCTTTTAGCTTCATCATAGCTCAAAGCAATTCGATAGTTTAGGTCCCCAAACCATATGATCCGACTGGAAAGAGATTAAACATGTACAAGATATAAATTTAAGACCATGCATAAAACTTCACTGACAAACTATTACCAGTGGAATTCTTAAAACAGAACTTGCAAAAGAAGCTCACTCGTGATCTAAAATTCTGTCAGGCATCCTACTACATGGTGTTTTGCAAATTCTTGGAAACTGAGTGTTCTTTAATATCTCTATGACATCAAGATTTCTCCGAAGCTCATCCCCTTCTTTCTCACCAGATGCCAAATGACTGCAGATCAAGCAAAAGCTCGTCTGATAGATTGACATACTCACTGATATACAACCCTGCAATGGCAGAACTAGCATGATGATTCACATAACAACTGCAATTTTATCTTGAAAAAGAGAATATTTGTTATGCCTATACATTTAAATAAAAAGAAAAATACTTGTCACACTTATTTTGAATTGAATAATGCTACTTTTGTAACATCATGCACAACTATATAAGGAAACAAAATCCGAGTAAAACTAGTTCCACCCGATTTAAAGTAGGTGGTGCCAATTTGAGTCAAATTATACAATATGTGCAGTTATAAATATGGTTGTGAAGGGTGGTTGTGGAAATAGTACTATTACTCAATCTCACTCATGGTGCGCTTGGCAGGATCTCAACGATGGGAAACAGTGTGTACGTGGGGTCATTTAGATCAGATTTTGCCAAATATACAATGAGTGGGACAAAATGAATCAAAATGAGTTTGATTAACATTACTCAAACAAAAATGCATAAACAAAACTAAATTTTAGACTACCTTGTTGCCAAGGCAACCCATGATCCCACGACTTGTGCAGCATACTCTCAAATGGCCAACATGCTGAACAAGTTCCTTCTTCAACCAGACAGCAACAAAAATTCCCACCATTTGCTTACATGCAACAAGGCTGTATTTCATCTGTTTAGCAGCCAAAGCAACAGGAATTTGGCAGCTGTCATCATCCTCTTCGGAGGAAGAATCGTCTAGCTTTACATTCGATTCTTGGCAACGAAAGCAGAAATCCATAGCAGCCTTCTTTTCCATTTCAATTGCACAGTTGCAACTTTTCAACCTCTTTCCGTTTATTGTCCGGAAAGTCTTCTTGATCTTCTTGTAAGAAGGCTTTTGGAAGAATAATGAGCTGTCAAATGATGCAGTGAGTTTTAGACCGTTCAAAGCCAATTCAGAAGATCCATTGAGCGAGTAATTGATTAAAGAAAGCCATTTTCCCGCAGGCTCATTATCCTCTAATACCAGCACATTTCCCGCATTTAGTGGAACAATTTCCTGAAAGCTAACAAGTTGGACAAAGGACAATTACATAGAGCACAATAATAAAGCTAAAAATTTTAGTTTGATAGATTAAATAAGATTTTCTTATATGGTTCAACCAGATCAGATTCTGTGTTGGTAAAAAATGCGCATATTGAAATAAATTTATTTCAAAATGTGATATTGAAAAGTTCAAAGTTTTAATTATTAGAATGACAGATAAACAGTTTTTTTTTTTTTTCATTTCATTATTCAAAGACAAAATGTGGGGATAATAGATCATTCGTAATAAATAATTAACTCCCTTAAAAGAGTATATTTTTTATGAACAATTTTTCCATGTATTAAAATAATTAAAACAGAAGAGAGAGCACATACCCCAAAACATATATGTCAGGCTCATTTCTAACTTGAAGAAAGTCACTCAGATCTAGGTTTCCATTAGGACATAGTCCTCCAACATTCCATGTTGCTACAAAAACTCTGGGATCGAAGAGGTTTGACGGTCATATTGTTACCCATATCAAACGTGATACAAAAAGGACAGAGATCAAGAAACAAAAAATACCTTAAATTCTGAATTTCTTCACCAGATGACATGTGAGGTTCTACGCTGCTATAATATGGATATTCAATTGCTGAGTCAGGCGGTGCTTCTGCAAGTTAAACCAAGCGAGAAACTTAAATGATATAAAAGGAAATGAAGAGTTGATTATAAGAACCATGTCAGGAGGAAACTTCTTTTAGCTGAAAGATGAAAAGTGTAAGCTACTCTTAGCATCCACCCTTAGAGATGAGGAACTCACATATATAAGAAGAGTAAAGGCAGGTATTGTGGATGATAAAGAGGGAGACAGGAGAAAAAAGAAAGAGATGTATAAATCTTGATTGCTCTACTACACTAGCTTAAAGTCTAAAAATGAATATATTCTCATACTCAGATCAATCACCATATTCTAAAACAAAGATTTCTTTAGTTAATCAAGCCATTTCATCCCCTAATCTCCCAATTTTCGACCAACTTTCCAACAACATCTTGCCAGGGGGAGGGAAAATAAAGTGAAAAATGCTCCCTCCCACTGGTAACACTCAGGGATTTTTCTGAAGAAAGATATATTCCTTTCACAGTGACAAGGATTTGAATGTGTAAAGATAAGAAAGGATATTGTGGAACAATTGAGAAAGAGAAAGGTGATCCATCCATTGTTCTTGCTTCATCTTTTACACCAGCTGAAATCCAAAAATGAATATATTCTTCTTACATTTTGTATCAAAACTCCTTGGATATTCCATCCTGCAACTTTAAACTATCTCTTATTAGTTAGGAAATTTCATCTTCCAACATTTACAGTTTGGATTCACTTTACATACAATTCATGCTGAAACAAGATCCAGAAGGCAAGATTCCATTAAAATGATTACTAGAGAAAGAATCACTTAGCCCCTATTTGGAACCAAAAAAATAAAACTAGAATTCAATTTATTTGCCAATGAATTCATGTTAAAATATTGTTTGGATTTAAGTAACTCAAGAATTCAATTGAATTGCTAGTCATGTTTCATGTAAAATTTTTGGATTTTAAAATCAAGCCAAATTTGATGGGATTTCATTAGAATTCATTTCATTTGACATAAAACACATTGTATTAATAATTTTAATCTCATGTTATCATTTTATTTACCATAATCAAAATCTACATCTCAATGGAATCACATGCATTTTCCATGAGTTTCAAACAAAAGAATTCATGTGAAAATCATTATTTTTTATCAATGGTTCCAAATATCAAATAAAAGTTATCTTAATTGGAAAGTTAGTGATTTAACCTTTTCAGGTAACAAAGCAGGACGGTATCTCCAATATGCAAACCCAAGGAAGTTAACAATGCTAATCTTGGTCTCCCACATTACAAATTATTCTCACACACCTATTTTAGACACACAGACGGAATATTGTCTTCCTGCCCTATACAATTGAAATATACAAAGGCAAAAATCCATAACAATGAATTTCTATAGAACTTACCAAGCGGCTCAACCAGATCCCCACCATTTCTCCTTCCACCTTTCTCCTTCATGGTGAATATTTTCCGAATGAAAGACTGAAAAAACATTAGAAAGTATAAATTAAAAAAAGAAAAAAACACTACATTCAAGCAACAAAGACCTGCCCCACACTGCCAAAATTTGCTTCCATGCATACTTACCAAAACCGTGGTACGTGCAAAATATCCTATTTTATAGAAATAAGCGCTTCGGGGATGGCACAGGGAGACAAAACAAAAAAACCAAAACATGATAAGTTGATTAATGTAAAGTTTCAGATAACTATGTTTCTGACATCTTCATTACAGTAAATCACACACATACACATCCACGGGCATCAATCCGAGATAGTTGAATTGAAACAGAGACAAACAAATACCTGCTTCTTCCTGTGCTGATTTCTTGATATTATTTCTGAAACTGCTGATCGATCCTCAATCACATTGTCCATCTAGATTCCAACAATAGAAGGAAAATATCAGCAGATCCCAAATTTAACATTGACAAATAGATTACACTAAATAATTACTTTCAAGTGGTCATTACAACTCAAAGCATTCATATCTCAGCCAAAGAAAAACGAACATAAATCAGATGGAGTAAGATCCAAACAAAGGGAAAATTAATCACAGATGCCCAAGAACCCTTAATACTTAAAAAGAACACATAAGTACAAAACAACGCAATCAAGAAAGTCAACACAAATTAGAATACAGAATGGCATTCAAAGAAAAGAGAAGATCTCAACCATTAGAAAAAGATTGAAAGGCCCCAAGTTTTTTTTTTCTCAATAATTCAGATAATTCCCTTGTATCATATATATATAAACAGAAACATTTTCCGGAAAAAGAAAAGAAAAAGAACCTGAATATTCCTTGTTCTAGAACTGAGAACCCTGCGTCTGGTGTGCAACTTGAAGGAGCAGACTTTGGCTTCCAAGGACTCATAAACCTTAAGAATTTGATGATTTCCAAAAAGAAAGAATAATAGAATAATAGAATAAGAATACAAGACTAGACAGTGTGATGGATAAACGTGCAATATAGGGAGTTGGAAAGTTTTTGGTTTTCCTCGGGAATTCAGAACTGAAAATTCATTCATTCATTTGGGGAAAAGCAAACGGTCAAGAGGGGTTATGGAAATGGATATCTTATAGTATTTCATGTGTCCCTTCCTTCGTGAACAAACAAAAACGCTATGATTCGTCAGTTTGTCCTTTGTTTTCTTCGTGTGGGGAAACCAAAAGTGGTTGTTTTTAAAAGAAATTCTTGTATATTCCTGCATTTATATTGTCTTCAATATTCACATATTAATTTTATAGGATCTGTATATATATATATATATATATATTAAAATTCTTCTTTTTGTTTTTAATTTTCAAAATATTAAAGGTAAAAAAAATTCATAATATTAAGAACCACAAAAATTGATAATTTAACAATCATTTCCTTATTATAGATACACTTTTAAATAATGCACACTCACGTACTTGTGTTTTTTTTTTTAAGATTATTTATAATAGATGCTAAGTACATGCATACACATCCTTTTCATGAGCTTTTTTTATTATAATTAGGATGGGTACAAGTTTGTGAGTTATTGGGAGACATATCAAAAATGATAATTAGATATTTCCATCACTCACATTCTTTTCCTTTCCACAATGTAAAAGAATATGAGTAATGCGATGTGATTAATGGTGATGATTTTTGTTGTTTGATATAAAAATTAGAATTCTCAATATTATAGGCGTGATAATTGATGATATAATAATTAAAATTTTTAATAATTAATTATAGGTATAATAATTAATTATGATCTTTTTAAAGGATGTTTAGTTACACTTTCAAAATATTTTCATAATTATAAATGATAATCAAATAACTTTTATTTTACTCGGAATTATAAGGGAAGAAATATTAAAATTTGTATCAAATATTAATCTTATTTTTCTTTTCTTTTAACTTCATCGTCCTTTATTCTGATAATAAATTTAGCTCTTGTGCAATACATGGACAAAAATATTATATAATTTTTATGTTTATTATTTTATATGTTATATTTAATATACTAATATTGTTATTTAATCATTTTATTTTAAATTTGTAAAAATAATTTTAAAATATTATTGTCATAAATACTACTTAAAATAAGTATTTTGTAATTTTAAATTAAATAAAATTTGACGTATTTAATGTATGTCATTATAAAACATAAAAATTAATTTAAAAACCTATTCGTGAAAAGTTAGAAATTTGATTTTCTTACCAATATTTTGAAATTAAAAATAGATGAACACTTTATTTGTTGATCAATTATAATTAATAAACTTAAAAAAAATATGAACCCATCAATAAGTTTAAATGATAACCGTTTAATTTTGTCTTAAATACATTGATAATGCATTTCAAATTTCAAAATTTTCACTTAAAATTTATTGGTTTTCTGGCTTAAAAAATTAGAATTTTTGTTTCAAATTTAACTCATAAATACGTACAATAAAATTGAGGTATAATTAAATTTTGACCTTTTTTTTTAACAAATAATCTTGATAAACATGTAAAATCTAAGGGAAGTATAAAGCAAAATTGTAGAATTAATTTGAAAAAAAAAATCAGAACAGACATACAATATATATAATTAAATCTTCACGCTATCATATTGCATTACAACAATAACAAATCCTTGATTCTCCTTGAACAAGAAAAAAAAGATGATTTCCTCATTAAATTGACATAACTAGAATGTCAAATTAATACTATTCTTCCTAAAATAACAATTTTAAAACTAAAATATCTAGTGAGTATTATCCAAATTCACAATTTAAAATAAAATTTTATTATTGAATTTTCTATTTTAGAGTCATCATTATATTTTAAATATAAAATATAATTAAATAATATACGATTTAAAGTATCATAATTTCTCAATAAATTTTAAAAAATAATATATTCAAATCAATTAATGTTAATTTTGGTAAAAATATAAATTACAACAATATAATGTTAGTAAATAAAAAATCTTAAACTTCTTATAATATTATATTCAAAAACATACAATATGAATAAATCAATTGTTGTAAATTGCAATGAAAAAATAATTCCTTTAAAATCATACTTCATCATATTAATTTTCTATATATCAATGATGATATTAAAAAATTATGGCATAGATCTCATTGTATAGAATATAATATTAGGTTTAAAAATATATTTCATCATATTTTATATTCAAAATATAACCATGATTTTAAAATAGGAAATTAAGTTATAAATTTTATTTTACATTTTAAAAAATGTTAAATAAATCAAACATATATTAAGTATTTATTAAAATTACAAAAATAAAATATTATTATAGAAATGATTTATTATAATACGGATAAATCAATGATTAAAATAAAAGATAAGGAGAATATCTGGTTGATATGCTCATAATATAAATTATAATATAATATTACTTTGAAGATTTTTAAACTTTTTTAATTTAAAAAGTAATTTTATTACCAAATTTTTTATTTTATAATTATTATGATATTTTAAATATAAAATATGATCAAATAATATAAAATCAAAGCAACATAATCTCTCTAAATTTAAAAAAAAATTGTATACTCAAATTAAATAATATTAATTACAATAAAAATATAAATTACAACAATATAATATCATTAAACACAAAAATCTTAAATTTTTCACATTTATTAACATATAATATGAACAAATAAGTGATTATAAATTATAATAATATAATATTTTATTTTAAAACATATCTGATTATATCAACTTTTTATATAAATTAAAAATTAATTATTATAATAAAAATGAAATATATCTCACTGTGGGAATATAATATTTACCTAAAAGCATTTATTTGATTATATTTTATATTAATATATAAACATAAATCTAAAATAAAAAATTTAATGATAAATTTTATTTTAAGTTTTAAAAAATGTTAAAAATAAAAATATATTATTTTTTATAAAAATTGCAACAATATAATATTAGGTCTTGAAACATATTTGATTAGAATATGAGTAAATCAATCATTATAATAAAAAAAATATAGTTCATATTTCATTGATTTACTCATGATATAAATTAAAATAATATAATATTATTTTAAAGAATTTTGAACTTGTTTAAATATAAAATAAAATTCTATTACCTAATTTTTATTTTAAAATTATTATTATATTTTAAATATAAAATATGATCAGATTTCTTATTTTATTATTAATTTTTTATTTTAAAATTATGATTATTTTTAAATATTAAAATTTGATCAACTACACAATATGACATTAACGACTACTCTTTTATACATATATATATTTTTAGTTATTTTTAATAATTTAATATTAAAAATAATTTTTTATATATCAATTAAAAAATAAATTATATATAACCAAATTATCAAATGTAAAATACATTCTACGTGATTTATTATTTCAAAATCAATTATAGAAGCGTTTGTCATTGTCAGGAGCCTTGCGTTCTGTTTCTGAGTGTTGTTAACGCTTAAACTTGTTTCCTCTCTAGTTTTTGTGTGTGGACCCTCAAAATTCAAACCAAACGGTGAGTATTAATTGCTTTCCGTTGAAGCCTTGCTTCCTGACCTTATGGCACAAAAGGTCATTTTCCGCCTTACGCTAAGGCTTACATGCCCATGCCCGGACCCAGTTTTGGGCCCACTGATTTAAGTTCTTCTTTCCAATGAAATCAAGAAAACTATAAAATAAAAAAATTACGGAATAAAATTTTCTTATTAAATTAATGGATTGACAAAATTTTTAATCCCTATAATTTTAGTAAATTTATGATTTAATTATTATAATTTTATTTTATATAATTATATCTTAAAATTTATAATTATTTATAACTAAATTTTTATTATCCAACTAATAAAATCTTATATTTTTATTAAATTATGTATTGACATTATATTTTTTTTAATTTATTATATTTATTTCATTAAAATTTATTTATTAATTTACAGTTATCATATAAAAAATTACATTAATTATTTTCTCTAAAAAAAGAAAAAAAAATTTTTGTATTATAAGAATTAAAAATATTGAATTTTTTTTCAAATCGTTGACAAAAAATGATAAAAAAAATTGAAAAAAATAAATCTCAATTAAATTATAAATTATCTTATTAATTAAATTTCATATCAGATGAGATAGTTATTTAATTATAAATTATTTTAAATTTTAACATATAATTATATAAAATAAAGTTATAAAAATAATTTATAAATTTAATAAAATAATGAGATTAAAACTTCTGTTAACACTTTTTTAGTCATGAATTAGCGTTTACTTTGTGGAAGAGAAATGTGATTATTTGGGAAACTTGTATTACACACTTTATTAAAGCAATCATGATTTTTAAGGAATTAATCAAAAGCACAATCCAAACATTGACGCTTTATTGGAGAACCTGTGAAAAAGTTTTCTTTTGGCTTCTACTCTCTCAGCATGTGATGCTGATGCTTTATCTTTATCCGTTTGGATGAGTTTAAAAAAATATATATTTTTTTTTAAATTCTAATTTTCTACTTTAAAAAAAATAAAAAATTATTATTTTTTAAATAAAAAATTAAAGCTTAAAAAAAATACTTTTTTAACTTTTTATTGTCTTTGTATTTTTTTAAAATTTTTTTATTTCTTTTTATTTTAAAAAAAAGTAATTTTTTTAAAGAAAAAAGTCCATCCAAACGGACTTTAATTATATTAAATATTTGGAAAAAATATTAAATTTATTTTATATGAAAATTTATCAAATATCTAAATTTTCACAATTTCTCTTTTTTTTTTCTTTTTTCTTTTTTCTTTTTTTGCTTGAGGTTGAACAAAGTTATAAATGCATCTCTTGTCTGCGTAAATGCACCGCCCTCCGTTCATGTTAAAATAATTAGAGGTTTATGCTATTTTTTACTACTGTATACAAGGAACATATATCTAAATTATCTTTTTAAAGAATAAAATACATGAAATTTTAAAAATAAAAGTGTTATTATTTTCTCAAAATTTAGGTGAAATTAATAAAATTTACTCTATATTTTGCACTACTAAAATTTAATATTCAACAAGCACCTTATAATTTATATAATTCTTATATTAAATTGACAAGGTAAAAATGAATATTTATTCTTTAAAAAAAAAGACATCTAATACATACAAATATATATCGAGATAATAAGATACTAAACCTCATATATGCATTGGAAAATATATGGATTAACACCAATAAGATTTAAAGTATTATCGCATGATCTTATTAACACATTTAACAAAATATACGCAAAATCTTTTGTCCATAGACACTAAGTCCATTTTTCACATTTAGGGCTATACTCTCTTCTAGGAATTGACCCTATTTTTATATGGAGCTCATTATCGTTAGATAGTGTGATTTTGAATGCGTCTCTAAAAATATGTCTCAAGTATCACTATATATAAAAATATATATAATTTTTGTTGCATATAAAGATTTAAATATTTTTAAAAGAAGAATACCAAATTCAAGATTCATAATCTTGGTGAGAACAACAAGATCAAATGTGATATTTTGAAATGATAGAATAAATATAAAAAAACTAAAAATTGATTTGGCAATCTAAGTCATTGTGGTCCACCAGAGTGAGTCCTCACTAATTGCGAGTAAACCATAAAAAGGCACAACTCTAGGCATACAAATAGCCAAACAGATACGCTCTTCCAACAGTCAATTCAAAGTCCTCCAACCACAAAAGAATCAAAAGACAAACAAAAAAAAATAATGAAAATTGAAGCTAAGCTAAAAAAGGTACAAAATAGTATAGTATGGTCCCAAAGATGATTTTGGTAATAAAGTACTGATGCACATATGATGTTCTCTTCAAACCGGCAAAACAAAAAGAAGAGACTTTTAATAAACATAGAAAACTCCAAATGGCGGCAGTTTCTTCCTTTGAAAAGCACATCAAACCCCCCAAAATAGAGGAAGACCATTTCTTTTCAATGGCCATAGTGGGGCTGCCTCCCTCCCACTTCAAAGACATATTTCTTGATATTCCTGCTTTTGTGCTTCACAGTCAAAACATAGTGACTTAATTTGATTATCTCTTTGTCTCAATTTTTTTAGTTTTCTTTTTGTGAGGAGAAACCTTTTTCAAATGTGAATTAATATCTATATATTTATCATTTTTTGTTTAGGGTAAAATACATTTTATTATCCTCAATTATAGAACATGTGCAATCAGAAATGAAGGATGGTTTAACTTAGGGTGACTAAATTGGAGAACTTTAAAAATTTTCTCTACATTCTTTTTGTTAAAAATTCATATATAGCTCTCAATTTTAAAATATATTTATTAAAGTCTTTAATAAATTAATTTCAATTCCTCCAAAATTTTTCCCCTAGCTTCATTCCTTTGTGCAAAAAATAAATAAATAAATAAATAAATAAAATTGAAAAGTAGACAATTCATGCCTCAATTTTCAAATGCATACAACTAGATCATCTACATCAAATTACCATATAACAAGTAACTACAATTTCATATTTACTTAATTCTAAAGTGCTTCAATTCATTTGAGGTATGTCCTTTAAGTGTCAAATTGCCATCTAATAAATGAGGATAATTTAACATCAAGGGTCTAATTATATACAATTTAAAGAACGAAACGCACAAATCATGTTAAATATGCACTTATTTTCTATGACCAACTCTTCTAATATTGTATTTTATCATTAGATCATTTCATATGCTCAAATCTAACACTGAAAGACTATAGTGTAAAGATAATGTGTCAAAATATAGTGTACAAAATATTTCCTCTAAAAAAGAAAATGTTAGAAAAAGTTGTATATTTTTTTAAGTCAAGGTGGTTTCTTTTTTTTTTTTCGAGGTTGCCAATATTTCAATGGGTAAATTGCATTTTACCCTTTTGTTTTAGTTAATGGTGTTGATAGGGGACTTGTTAAGATGTTAACAGACCAGTTTTGTCAATTCTTCCATTCCTTCCGGATCATGTTATGGTGGTTGGTTGGGTTGGCCAACTATTAATAGAAGCTGATGTGGAAGCATCCTCACAATTGCGTTGTTCAAATTTTAATATTTTCAATTACTGTTGTAATTGGAATTTAGAAGAAATCTTTAGAAAAAAAAAAAAAAAACTCTTGTCTTAAATGGTGTTGTGGGTATTTTTGAGACAATGCAAAATGAGTTGGCAAAAATCCAGTAAGAGATTAGTCCAACCGAAAAGGGTTCAGATTATCCAAAACTGAAATTGTTCAATAGAGGCACTAGTTCGCCAACCGCGAGCTCAGAATGCAGAATAAGGTCAAAGTAGTAACTCTAACTCATTAATGATGGACTCTTGCTCACCAAGTGAAGCATGCTACCTCAGTCATCTTCCAGAAGACGCATTTTGATTGAACCTGAGTATGAGACTAACTAGCATGACCAACAGGTCATCTAGCACGAGCTCGGACTACCAAACTGTTATGGGTAAAATTTGAATCGTCTTTGATGGACCAGCGAGCAGTCCGAACATGGCAAAGGTTCAGCTTGAGAAGTACTCAAATCGCTACACCTTCAGCTCGTAATACGGAGCGACCTCCTCAGTTCAAGCTTATTCCAGATAGAACCGGCTGGACCTTGCCGTCTTGAAGACAGGCACTTCCCCAGACCAAAGGATCTGGCTAGGGAAGCACGACTAACGACTAGAGAGCTCGATAGACAGAAGATCAATTCATGATTCTGCCAGCAGACACACGGGGCCCACTTGCAGGAGGCAATCTGCAGTAGCCAAATTTCAAGATTTAATCTGTCTGCTCAAGTCTTGTACATTAAATACTGATATAATAGATTTACTGCATGTACAATTACAATTATGACCACCTCTCCTCTATAAATACAGGAAGGAGATGAACATTAAGGAGGAGGCCTGTAAGCTGAAACTCTATAAAAATATTCTCAGATCAATACACTACCATGGATGTAGGGTCTGGTACTACCCGAATTTGGCCGAACCACGTTAAAAATCTCGTGTTTCCCTGCTACTTTTCCCTCCTTTCTTGCTTATTCTGTCGATTTCCTGTCTGAGAACTAGTTAACAACTTGAGATCCCGAAAAAATCCCCTGTTGGCCGGAGTTTGGATCAGAACCAAAATTTGACGTCAACATTTTAGTGCCATCTGTGGGGATTTCACCTGTTATGGTTTGTTTCTTACTACAATGACCAAGGGAAGAGCTACCAAAGCTTTGAATGCATAACCCAACCTTTCATAGGGTCATGTCTTGATGATGGACTCCTCCACCGCTTCCGCTATCAAAACAACCACTGGCATCCCTCCAGCCAGCTCAGTCTAACTAGTTCTCACCGCCAACGGCACCGACGGGTTACAAGCCTGGCTCCAACATCAGAAGAAACTTGAAAACATGATAGGAGAACTAGCTAAAATGATCGTGATGTTGGCACAATTACAAGCTCGGGGTGTACAAGAATGGGCTGAGATCGTCACGCCCGAGGGTGAACGTCCCGGTGAAACTAACTGAGAACAGACTTTGAATCATCATCCGCATGACCGAAAAAGTGAACCTAGCCACCAAGTCTCCAGCCAGTGACTAGGGGGCTTGGATGTTTTGGTAGAAGACCTCTTTCAAAGAGCAAAGTATTTGGAGGAGCATCCTCAAACTCAAAATGACCAAGCTCACTTCGGGGAACAAACTCCTTTCTCTAGGGAAATCGAGGAGGAATCCCTCCCGCGTAAACTTAAAGTTCCAGTCATTCCATTATACGATGGAGATAGTGACCCGTATAACCATCTGGACCTGTTCAATATCTAGACGGATATCCAAACTTGTAACTCCGTAATCAAGTGTCGCATCTTCCCCGCTACGTTGGGTGAAGTTCCTCAAATGTGGTTTAGAAGCCTCCTAGCTCACAGCATTAGTAGTTGGAGGAATGCCAGAAAAAATTCATTGACCAGTACAGGGTGCTAAAGAAGCAACTTGCACCCCCATGCCATCTTGCTATGGTCTTACAGAGTAAGCACGAAACGTTGAAAGACTATATTACTCACTTTAGGCATGAGGTTAACAATATGGAGAAGCCCTCAGATGAGGCCATCCTGACTGCCTTTTCAATGGGACTTCGCAGAGATGAAAAGTTATTCAAAAGTTTATAAAAGTCCCTATTAGCTACTTGAGAGAATTTTACAAGTGACCTACGAAGCAGATTAGGTAGGAAGAGACTTTCAATTTGTAGAGGCCCGAGGCGGGTAGCTTGGCTCAGAATAAGAAGAGGAGTAAGCGCGGAGACGAAAAAGACAACTCCAATCCTCAGCTCGTTAAGAAGAGCAAGGATGAGCGACCCCCATTTCCAGGTCACCATAGCACCTATAACATCCTATCAGATGTCCAAGACTAGATTTTCGTGATGGAAAGGGATAGAGAGGATTTCAGAAAACTTCCATCCTTGAAGATTCCCAGTAAGTCCAGACTTAACCGGGAGAAATTTTGTGCATACCACAACGAATTTCGGCACGTCACCTCAGAATGCTGGGCACTGAGAGACGCTATTGAAGATCTCATTAAAAGAGGTCACTTGCAAGACTATGTAGTACAACCTTCCAAGCAGCGACTTGGAGCATCTCGGTAAGACCCCGAGCAAGACCAGTCTCCCACAATCAAGACTATTTATTAAATTTTTGTAATTGTGTAATTTATATATATATATATATATATATGTGTGTGTTCTAAATCCCTTTACTGATTTTTAAATGTTTCAAACAAGTGAATCGACTAAATGGCCAATTCTTTTATTTGGACACAAGATCGTCCCGGCCATAAGACCTGTCAACTCTTTTATTTGAGCAGAAGATCGCCTTGGCCACAAGATCGGCCAACTATTTTATTTGGGCACAAGATCGCCTCAGCTACAAGATCAACTAACTCTTTTATTTCGGCATAAGATCGGCTAACTATTTTACTTGAGCACAAGATCGCTCACTCTTATTTTATAGCTCTCATGCGAATTTATCTACTTAATTGGCCATGAGATCGGTCCGAGCACGAGATTGCTCACTCTTATCTCATAGCTCTCATGCGAACTTATCTACTTAATTGGCCATGAGATCGGCTCAAGCATGAGATCACTCGCTCTTATTTCGTAGCTCTCATGCGAACTTATCTACTTAATTGGTGTTGAAGTCAAAATTTGGCTATTGCAGAGAGCTCCATATTCCATCCAACGGGAAGAGTTCAAGGATCCTATATTGCTTCTGAAGTGCAGAAGAAGATGGACTGAGAGGAAGAAGGGATAGAGAGATAGCGAGTTTAACGCGGTTCGATTACATCTGGGTGGTACCAAATCCTACGTCCACGGTGGAGATTTTATTTATATATTGATAAATAATTTTAGCAGAGTTTCTGTGTACAGAGTTTGGCCTCTCCTCTCCCCTCCTCTTCTAACAATGCAATTCTATTTATAGAGGAAGTAGGAGTTACATGCATTAATTACAAGCTACAATTGTGTTACATCAAAATATATATAGAAAAGATAGTAAAAGACTACAATCTGGCTACTGCAAAATGTAGGCTGCGGGATGGGCTCCCTTGGTCAGCTGTAAACTTGTGTCTATTTGTGTCTGTTGCTTGGTACAGTTATGTCAAGCGAGGTGCTGGGCATCCCAAGTGGGGATTCTTAGCTCGAGGGCGTCATGGGGATCTACTACAGCGAGCTTAGTGTTGCTGTAACAAGGTAGCGGGCTCGAGCAAGGTGATCGACTGCCTGACGAGCTGGTCTTGTGATCTTCTCACTGCGTTGCTGCCTCGCTGCCTTGCAAGGTGAGGTTCACTTCAAGGGATGGTGTTGAGACTGCTTCATTGTACCACTTTCTGATGGGTGAAGCGAAGCCCGCTGAGTGCCTCTAGTGTGCCGGGTCATTAAGCTTCTTGCCTTCATTTCTGTACTTCTTCTTTTGATGTAATTTTACCTCGCTGGCCGAGGTCCTTTTACTGTATGAGCTTTTCTTCTTTCAAATACTGTAATGGATACTTCACGCATTGTTGTATGTACACTTCTAATGATTAATAAAATTTCTCCTTTTAGCCAATTGGCTGTGCTTTATTTTTCTGACTGCTTAATCCATTGTGAGTAAGAGAGAGGTCACATGCAAGCTACGATTGATGAGAAATCTGATGTACGAACCATGATTCTCTGGCTATATGCTGACTGTGAATGTGTCACATGAGAGCTGCAACTAGTTCATAATGGCGTTCTTGCTATGTGGCAAGCTGGTCGTCCATCATTTAGTTTGAAAATGTTGTCAGGGTAAGCTCATGGGCCTTGTCACCCTCGGCTGCGAGTTAGCCCTAGGCTATTTGACCCTCAGCTGCAAGATATGCTCTGGAGTTATCTTATCCCCAGACAGGTTTTTTATTTTTGTTAAGATGACGGCTTGTCACATAGTGAGCTTGTTGTTTCGCGGTCGAGGAGTTTGTTCTCCAGATCACATTTCACGAAATGTGGCTTATTTTGGATGTATAGATGGGGTAGGCCTTGTACTTTGACCCCCGGATGAATCCTTGCAATTGATGTATCGACGGGTAGGCCTTGCGCTCTGACCCTCGGATAAATCCTTGCAATGACAAAGTGAATTTCACAAAGTATGATTTATTTCGGATGTATCGACGAGGTAGGCCTTGCACTCTGACCCCCGGATGAATCCTTGCAATGACGAAGCGAGAACTCTTTGTCTAGACAATGCTTGGCTAATCGACAGTTCACATTGATTTAGCATACAACAATTGATACGGCTAATCACCATTGATAATAAACAGATGTTACAGGATCAGAACATGGTTATAATGGAGGGCCCAGGCTCTTGGGTGAAAACTTGTTGGGCCTATTGAGCGTGCTTCCTTAGTGGCGTTACCACGTAATCCTGTAGTCGGCCTCTTCTGATGAGGTCTTCAATGGCATCTTTCAGTGCTCAACACTTTGAGGTGGTGTGTCTAGCCTCATTGTGGTTAGCACAAAATCTGCTTTGGTATTTGGACTTGGCAGTGGCTCTCATCGGTCTAGGCCTTCTGAAGTCCTCATTGTTCTTTTCTACGGTGAAAATTCTATCCTGCGTGTCGGACAGGATGCTATAGGTCTTGAAACGGCCCTCAGGTCGCTGAGGTTTCTCCTTTTTCGCTAGTGGGGTTGTTGGGACTCTCGCTACCCCTCTTTTTGCTCACAGTGGGACCACAATGGCCCACTTTATGCTTGGATTCCTCTATCCCGAAGGTTTCTTCCTATCTTATTTGTTTAGCAACTCACTCATAGAATTTAGTGAGGTCTCAAGTTGGGGACTTGTAGAGGTTTCAGTACAATTTACCATCTTTGCAAAGTCTCACTGAGATAGCTGTTAGAATGCTTTCCTTCGAGGGATTCTCCATGGAGTTAGCCTCGTGCCTGAATCGGGTTATATAGTCCTTGAGTGGCTCGTTCTTGCACTGAAAAATCATCGTGAAGTGGAAAGGAGGTGCAAGTTATTTCTTTAGCACTTGGTATTAGTTAACGAATTTTCTTTGGCATTCTTCCTAGCTACCATACTGCCAGCCGGGAGGCACCTAAACCATGCCCGAGGTATTCCCCCTAATGTGGTGGGAAAGATGCCACACTTCACCAGGGGCAATAGTTTAGAGGTCCATTTGGGTGTTGAACATGTCCAGGTGGTCACTCGGGTCACTGTTCCCATCATACAACGGGAAAACGGGCACTTTGAGTTTCTGTGGGAGAGGTTACGTCTCGATCTCCACAGAAAATAGGGAGCTTTCCTCGTGGTGAGGCTGATGGTTCTGAGGCTGCGGATGCTCTTCTAGCCGTTCGAGCTTGCGGAGCACTTCCTCTATTATCCGGTTCTATGTCTCAGACTGAGGGGTGGAGCTTCCTACTTGTTGAGAGCCCCTAATTGCTGACTATCATGATCTTCATGAGTTCCCTTTTGAATCTCTTTGCGAAGCTGCTGAAGCTGTACCATGAGTTCTTCTTGTCTCTACGTGCTCTGAGCTTGGGTCCGTGCCAGTGCTTTGATGATTTCAGCCAGCTCTCTTACTGTGCTTTCGAGTGCTTGGTGAGGTTGATCGGGCATTTATGCCTCGAGTTTTAGGAGCAGTAATAGACTGTTGGTGAGCCCCTACAATGGGAGTGTCCATTGGTTGGGGGGCTGGAGTGGTTGAGCTCCGAGTTGTTCTTTCTCTGGCCATTGTTGGGTTGTGATGGAAACTTTAGAAAGCAGATAGTCCCACAGATGGCACCAAAATGTTGATGTCAGAATTTGGCTCATGCAGAGAGCTCCAGATTTCGGCCAACGGGAAAAGTTCAAGGATCCTATACTGCTTCCGAAGTGCAGAAGAAGATGGACTAAGAGGAAGAAGGGATGGAGAGACAGCGAGTTTAACGTGGTTTGGCTAAATCCGGACGGTACCAGACCCTATGTCCATAATGGAGATTTTATTGATGTATTGAGAAATAATTTTAGCAGAGTTTTTGCTTACAAAGTTTGGCCTCTCCTCTCCCCTCCTATTCTAACAATGCAATCCTATTTATAGAGGAAGGAGGAGTTACATGCATTAATTACAAGCTACAGTTGTGTTACATCAAAATA
>JANHAO010004003.1:0-25147 GCA_026873985.1 Saraca asoca
CCTAATCAAGATAGGATTCATTACCACTCATTGGAGTGATATCCATGGCCACTCAACGAATTGGTTTGACTCGATAAATCCTTGCACGAGGTAGAATTGAGACTCAAATGGGATTTGAGTGCTCAAATTCGTTCGAGTGTATCATGCATAGTGTAATGTACACTAAGATCAGCCACAAATAGGCTTGTTACCATTGTTAACCCCACCAAAAATTACGTAGCTATAATGGCTTGCTAGAGTCCGCTTATAGCTTAAAGTTCATGGATGATTAATTTAGAGAAATTTATCATAAAATTAATTGGATTAATTTTATATGCCTTCAAATGATTTCAAGGGCATTTTGGACTTTTGTCAATATTTTGACGGCTAACTAGGTCACACATATAACGGAGAATGATATAGCCAAAGTTTGGATATGTATGATGTCCAGGGACCAAAATGTAATTTAGTGAAATTACTGGGGTCGAAATGTAGTTTATGGACACTACAGGGGTTGTTTTGTAATTTTGAAAAAGTGTTTTCCTACAGCCCGAAACGACACCGTTTTGGCCTAAGAAGGTTAGCCAAAATGATGTCGTTCAGCTTCTCTTCTTAATTCCCTTTGGTTGAATGGTTCAGCCGTGTAAGAGGGAGAGAGGAATCGAGAGAAGCCATCTTCTTCCTTGGATGTGTTCGGTGGCATCTGAACCAGAGGAGGAGGAAAAGCCACCAAAAGGAGTTTTGATGTGTGCAGCTCTTTTCCCTTGATTTGGCTAAAGGGTTCAGCCAAAGTGGAGAATGGTTCTCCAAGGGTTTTGATGAAATCAAACCACCAAAGTGGGAGGAGAAGATGGAAGAGTTCTGGCAGTGCTTGGCCCATTCTCCAGTCCATCCAGCTTCCCAAAGCTTGCTAGCACAAGATGAGGAGCTGTAGAAGCCACTAGAGGTGTTCTCTGGCGTGGATCACCGGTGGAGGTAGGGCATTTGTGCTGCTATGGTGATCGGCCATTCCGCTGCGTTTCAAGTTGGATTAAAGGTTAGTCTTGCTCTTCTCGCACTCCTAATTTGTTATTTTAGCTTTAAACTAGCTAGATTTTGGGTTGATTGTTCAGTTGCATGGAAGAAAATTTTTTGAAATTTTAACCATTTTGGCCCTGAGGTGGCCGGACAATCTAACAAAAATAAACTAAATTTTTTGGTATTTAGACACAAGTTGCAGCAATCATATGAGTGGGATAAGTTTGAGTTCATAAAACTAGATGATTCTTTTTGAGATTTTGTGAAGAGATGAATCTAAAGTTTATGTTATAGGAAAAGGAGAAATAAAGCTCCAAACTAAGGCAAACTCAATTCAGACTATCTCTAATGTGTTGTTTGTTCTATATTTGAAAACTATGCTACTTCCTATTGATCAGCTAATGGAAAAAGGGCATGAAATCTCTTTCAAAGGGAGGCTTCATAGAATACTTGATGAGCAACTAAGATTAATTGCTTTGGTCAACATGACCAAAAATTGCATGTTCCTATTGCATCTCAACACTACTTCTCAATCATGTTTCTTTACAAGACTAAGAAAGGATGTTTGGTTATGGCATTTTCATTATGAGCATCTGAATTTTGGTGGATTGAGCACATTATAATAGAAGAACATGGTGATAGGTCTTCCTCAAATTACAACTGCTTTAGAAGTGTGTGAAAGATGTAATGTTAACAAATAACACATAGATCCTTGTCCAAAAGGAAGAACACAAAGACCAAGAAGGCTATTAGAGATTGTGCACTCTGATATTTGTGGGTACCTTAATCCTAATTCCAATGGAGGTAAATGATACATGCTTATATTTTTGATGATTTTTAGTCAGAAAATCTAGGTCTACTTTCTACAAGAGAAGTCTAAAGCTTTAGCAATTTTTAAAAGATACAAACCAATGGTTAAGAAAGAAGTAGGAAGTTCAATACAAGTGCTACGTACAGATCATGGAGGGAGTACAGCTCACAAGAATTTGCAAATTTTTGTGAAACCGAATCAAAAGGCAACTAATAGGAGCTTACACGCCTCAACAAAATGGAGTATGTAAAAGGAAAAATTGCACAATCCTAATTATAGTGAGAAATATTTTGTCAAGGAGCAGAGTTCCAAGAACTTTCTAGACTGAAGTTGTTAATTAAAGCATTCACATATTGAATGGAAGTCTTACACTTGTTATTTAGAATATGACACCAGAGGAAGCATGGAATGGTTGTAAGCTAAAAGTTGATCATTTCAAAAATTTTAGATGTGTGGCTTATGCCTATATTCCTGATGAGAAGAGAAAGAAATCATATGGCAAATGAGAAAAATACATCTTCCTTGGAGTGAGTGATTAT
Source organism: Saraca asoca (assembly GCA_026873985.1). Classification (NCBI taxonomy): domain Eukaryota; kingdom Viridiplantae; phylum Streptophyta; class Magnoliopsida; order Fabales; family Fabaceae; genus Saraca; species Saraca asoca. The sequence goes on from JANHAO010004003.1 coordinate 2,347, forward strand.
TCCAAAGCCTACAAGTTATATAATCTTCACACCAAGAAGATTGTCATCAATTGTGATGTAATCTTTAATGAAGAAAAATTCTAGGAATGGAATATAGGTGGAACTAAACAACAAATTCTAATGGATTTTGATGGTTACAATGAAGAAGGATAGTAGCCTATGCAATAACCAGTTGTTATGCAAAATGAACTAGCACCATCACAAGATGAACCAGTTGCAGATGAAATAGAACAGAGGCCACAATGACTTAGAAAAAGACTAGCGTGGATGACTAAATATGAGGCAAGAGAACTTGATCAATTTGAGGACCCACTAACTCATTTTGCTTTATTTTCAAATTGTGATCTTGTGACTTTCAATGAAGCTTTCAAACATTCAAAATGGCAGAAGGCTATAGATGCTAAAATTGTTAATAAAAATAAATAATATTTAGGGGTTGACTGATCTTCCGAAAAGGGATACAACAATTGGTGTAAAATGGGTGTACAAAACAAAGTTGAATGAGAAAGGTGAAGCTGACAAGCATAAGGTGTGTTTGGTCACAAAGGGCTATAAGCAAGAGTTTGGTATTGATTACAAAGAAGTCTTTGCTGTAGTTGCATGACATGACACAATCAGTTTAGTCATCACATTGGTATCAGAAAACTTAGGCTTATTTTTCAGTTGGATATGAAATCAACCTTCTTACTTGGAGAGTTGGAAGAGTAGGTATTTATTGATCAAACTGCTAGTTATATAAAAAATGGTGAAAAGCATAATATGTATAAATTAAAAAAAAAAGTTTTGTATGGACTAAGACAAGCTCTACAGGCTAGGTATAGTCATATTGAAACTTATTTTCTTAAGGAAGGATTTCATAAATGTCCTTATGAACTTACACTATTCACAAAATTAGAAAGTGATAGAAAGATGCTCATGGCATGCTTATATGTAGATTACTTAATCTACACTTGGAATGATCAGGTTTAGAAAATTTAAGGAGTCTATGATGACTAAATTTAATATGTCTAACTTAGGAATGATGCATTATTTTCTTGGTATTGAGGTTGTTTAATCTGTTAATGACATCTTTATTTCTTAAGAAAAATATGTGCAAGAAATTTTAGGCATGTTTCAAATGAAGAATTGCAACTCCATGAGTACCCCAACTGAGTGCGGATTAAAGCTTAGGAAAGATCTCAAAGGAAGAAAGATTGATAGTTGTCTTCACAAATAAATGATAGGAAGCTTAATGCATTTGACTACTAAAAGACTAAATATCATGCACGATGTGAGTTTAATCAGTAGATATATGTGGAGTCTAATAGAGTTGCATCTCCTTGTTGCCAAGAGGATTTTTCGTTATCTAAAAGGTATTGCTGGTTTTGGATTATTATATAAGAAGGGAGACAAGTCAAATTTGATGGGCTTACATGATAGTAACTTTGTTGGGGACTAGGATGATAGGAAAAACACTTTAGGATATGCTTTTATGCTAAGTTCATGAGTAATTTCATGGTGTTCAAAGAAACAACCAATCATCACTTTATCAACTACTAAAGCTAAGTTTGTAGTAGCAACAACATGTGCTTGTCATGAAATTTGGTTAAGGAATATTTTTGAGGAGCTTCACTCTAATCAAGATGGTTCTACTCCTATTTATTGTAATAGTAGTTCAATCGTCAAATTGTATAGAAATTCAATTCTACATGGAAGGAGCAAACACATTGATGTAAGATATCACTTCTTGCATGACATCATAAAAAAATTAAATTATTGATCTTATTTACCATGGAAGTGAAGATTAGGTTACTGATTTATTCATAAAGCCCCTCAAACTAGCTACATTTTCGAAGCTCAAAAAATTGCTTGGAGTGCGCGTGATAGAAGGATTTATTCAAGAGAGGGTGCCTTGTAATTAATTGTTATTAAGCTTATGTTATAAGCATTATTTCAATAGAGGGAATGTTGATAATAAATTCTGGCTAGCCGTCACTCGGCTAGACCAAGTTTGCAGTTCAAATTATATTCACCTAGTCTTTAGGAGTCAGCACTAGTAGTTGCTATTTTTATAGAAAGTTGTTATTTTTATAGATATAGTTGTTATTGATGTAGCCTTTATTCTACTGCCTATATAGAGGGTGATTTGCTTAATGAATATAACTATCAGTTTTCTATTTTTTTCCCTCATTTTGTAACATTTTAGTCAGATTAATAATAGCATTACAAATAAGAAGAGGACAAGAAAAGGTAACAATTCACACCAATGCAATCATTTAATTCATTCTATGTTTCCCTAATCACTCCTTATACTAAACTCTCATAACAATTATAGATTATGAAGTTCAGCTAGCAAATAGTCACAACAAACAATCAACTAACAAGCCTTATCAAAAAAATCATTTTATGTAATTGCAAATCAATAAAAATAGAGAAATAATAGACAATCAAATTAAGAATAATTCAACAAAATAGATCTAGTCTCACACTCATAATAAATTGAAATAGAATTTCTTTAAATTGAAAATTGAGTTTAGCTCCTCATTGCAAAAAAAAAAAAAAAATAGAAACAAAACTAGAGATTTGAGAGAGATTTTGTTTTGTTTTGCCTTAAAGTAACTCCTATTTTCTATAAAATAAAGAGGATTAATCCTTCATGATTCTAGAGTAATCCTAAGCAATTCTAATTTAGCTAGGATTTTATGGCTTTGGCTACCAATTTTGGTTAAACAAAGGAAAAATTAGACATTGGTCTCTTTTAAAAAATTTATCACCCTACTCCTCAACATTCCAATAACTAGGCTTTGATCAAAATATAGGTTTCTAACTCAAGTTATTGGCCAAAATCAAAACTACTTCAGAATAGTCTAACCCTTATCAAATTTTGTAACTTAACTACACAGTCTTTTTTCTCATTTAAAATGATGTATTTTCCATTTGGCTTTTCTTGAAAGTTGTAATTATGGATCTTATCTTTCTAATGGACTTCAGTTTGAACCAATTAAAGGTCTATAACTTTAGATATAATGCAAATATTGTAACTAGTTCATTATTCAATGAGATCAACATTCTGCTTCAACTTTTGAGCTAATTTCAAACCACTAAACATTCAAATTAGGCTTCAAACTCTGTATAACAATTGCAGGCCTTTGTCTTAGGTTTCTAATGATATAAAAAATTATTCTATATAGAGGTCCAAAAAGTTAGATAAAACTAAATGCCTGAAATAGTGTCAAGTCACTTACTTGAATCCAAATTAATTCTTTCATAGTTCCAATCTGACCACATCATAAAACAAGATCCAAGTAACTCTATTTGCCAAATAAACTTCAAAAAAGATTTAATTTAGAGGAAATAAAAAATATAAATATTACATTCATCAACAAACTTTATTAATTTATCTATTGGAGTTATTGTACCTTAATATATATCATGTCCTAAAAATCTAACTTATATATATATATATATATTTATGTTCAAGACTACTAGACCATTATTCTCAATAACATTTTTCTTGATTACTAGACCACTTTCTTGACACCATTATTTAATCCAAATGGCATTATGTTTCATTTGCAACTGGTGTTGTAAAAATAGTTTTGAATTTATGTCATAAATATAATCATCAATTTCTTTTTTAACAAAAAATTACTATCTTGTATAGGGAGGTGTAAAATCCCAGTGAATTGCACTCCATAAATATGGAGCATGTGTGCTATCTCATGGTGCCCATAACAAATGCTCCTATAGGTGCTATTATGATGCTGTTTTTATCATATTATGCTTTTGGCCAAAAAACAGCTAGGAGACTAAGCCTAGCCTAATAGGTTGCTGTACCATTAGTATAGCTATGGTCAATAGGGTAATGCCTATGTCACTTTCAAGGTTTTAAACTATTGTGATCCCAATAATAATTTTTTATAATCTTATAATGTAACGATCATATTTTTACATATTCCAAAATATATTTGCTCATTACAACATAATCATAACCACAATTTATAAATATAGTCACTTTCATTATCTCATCTTTTTTGTATTTGAAAAAACTCTCCTAATTCATGGAATGGTCACCAATGCTTTGTAAATGGGTTAGAGTTGCCAGAGGAACTTGGTCGATGATAATCTATGATGACTATAAGGAGAAAAGACATTATTGTGCTTTACTCTTATTGCTTCGACTTCCAAAAGGGTAGTTTTAATTTCTAGATCACCAAGTCTACTTTGAAATTGTTCCATAATATCAAGAGCCCTTGTGGCAGGTGAAATCATAGGCTAGTTAATTGATCACGCAACTAACATTATGACAAAAACCATATTTAATAGAAATTACATCCAATACACTTATCGGTGGTTATAAAAATTGTTGTTTTTTCTAATGTTGGCAAATACATATTAGTGGCAATTTCATAACCCTCGCTAAATACCATGTATGCCTTATTTTCATATCTTATATTTTATAATATATTTGTAATGCCTTTTGTCACTCACATATTTTCATATCTAATAATTTTTCAACACATTTAACGCCATAAACGTTTCAGTATTGTTATGACAATAGTTTCCAACAAATTCAAGAAACACTTCCAACGAATTTCTATGACACAGAATTCAACTTAATGTTTTATAACTAAAAATTGCCAAGATCAACTATCAATATTACATATTCATATATAAACCTAAATTGTCAACAACTTGGTAGACTACTTCAAGACACTTTCATGATCCCAAAATAGCAAACATTTACAACATCCTAATTTAAGTTTCATGATACATTTAAGGTTGATAGTTTGTGACAAGCAGAGGCAAAATGTCTACTTCATGCTTTTGTAATTTGTAGCAGTAACAATCCATGAAACTTCACAAGGTGTATCTTTACTTACTTTATCACTTACTACCATGCATAAAGAAACAAAATAAAATGAATAGAAAGAATGAAGGAAAGATATATGAATAATCAATTGGCCATATACACACACCTACAACATGTATATGACTATCTCATGATCATATCAAAAGTCATATAACATAAAAAATAGATAACAAAAAGCATTATAAAAGGGAAAAAATAGAGGATCAAATTTGACATTTCTTGAGCAGTAGTGTCCCAAATCTGAGCCTTGACAACTTTGTAGTTCCCACAATGATGCTTCACTTAATAAGAGACTACCACCTTTACACCCCCTTTACTTCTTTCTAAAGGCTAATCAAAACAACTGCTAGAATTACAAATGTGTAACTATTGACGGTGGAATTTGGTTCAATCCAAATCCAACCAACTCAAAAAGTTTTTAAGGACTCAAACTGCAATTTGATTGTGTAAATGAAGAATAAAGGGATAGGGAGGAGGAATAGCAAGAATGTAGAAAGATTTTTAATGTGGTTCAGCTAAAATTAGGCAGCATCGATCCGTACGTCCACAGTATTATTATTGATCTGATGAAATTTCTACAGAGTTTCAGTATATATTTTCTAGCTCTCTCCTTACAATGATCTCCAACTCCTATTTATAGAGGCTAAAAGGTTACAAATGTAATTACACAAGTTATAATTCTATTACATCAAATAATAAATGTAATGATAGCCTAGGCTACTACAAATTAGCTTCTGTAGGTTACTTTCTACTGGTGGGCCCCTGTGGGCTGCCTTTTGCAAATTGACCTTGTAAGTTGAGTCTACGAGTAGCCTCAACGAGCTTCTAGCTACAAGAAATGTTACATCTCATGAGTTAGACCTCCTATCTTCAGGTCGTGAGCGTCATCTAGCTCGTGCAATTCAGGCTTGCACGGGATAAACTATTAGTCATATGAGCTGGGGCTGTGGTCTTAGCCTGGTCCTTTGCTTCAAGCTCGTAGCTAATGATCTGGTGCTTATGCTTAGCAACCTAGACCTCTGGGCCAGTTGGGCTTTTTTCATCTGGACCTACTTTTGGGCTTTTGCTAGCCTACTTGTGTGGTACCAAAGACCACCTATAACATTCACCATTTCCTTGTTTTTACTTTTTACATTTTTAATTCTCATCTAAATTTCTCCAACCTTGTTTAGTTGTAAGTCTTATAGTCCATCGTAGCTACTATTATGGGTGGTTTTTGGTACCACACAAGTGGGTTAGTGAAAGCCCAACAACCAGATCCAGATGAAAAAAGCCCAGCTCACCTGGAGGTTGAGGTCACTGAGCATAAGCACCAGATCATTACCTATGAGCTCGGAGCAAAGGACCAGGCGAAGACCACAGCCCCAGCTCATATGACCAATAGTTCATCCTATGTGGGCCCAAATTCTACGAGCTGGATGTTGTTCACAACCATAAAATAGGAGCTCTAACTCATGAGATGCAACACCTCTCCTAGCTAAAAGCTCACTGAGGTTACTCGTAGACTTAACTTACAAGGCCAACCTGCAAAAGGTAGCCCACAAGGGCCCAATCCTAGAAAGTAACTTGTAGAAGCCAATTTGTAGTAGTCTAGGTTATCTTTTACATTTATTATTTGATGTAATAGAATTACAACTTGTGTAATTACATTTGTAACCTCTCAGCCTCTATAAATAGGAGAGGGAGATCATTGTAAAGAGAGAGCTAGAAAATACATACTGAAACTCTATGGAAATTTCATCAGATCAATAACAATACCATGGATATAGGGACCGGTGCTGTACAATTTTAGCCAAACCATGTTAAAAATCTTTCTACATTCTTGTTGTTCCTCCTCCCTATCTTTTCATTCTTCATTTGCATAACTGAATTATAGTTTAAGTCCTTAAGAACTCTTTAGGTTGGCTAGATTTGGACTAAACCAAATTCCACTGTTAACTTTTTTGCCATCATTTGTGGGGACTCATCTATATTCTGGTTGATTTTTCATACTCTGGTTGATTTCCTGTAGAGCTACAATGGTTAAACGAAGAACCACTAGAGCTTCAAATGTTCTAGTTGATCAGTCAAAAGGTCATGTATCTACAATAGACCCTTTCACTGTTCCTACTATAAGTGTTGCCCCCAACTGGCTCCTGTCGACCTATTGCTATTGTTGATGGGACTAATGGAGCACAAACTTAGCATCAACGTCAGGAGAAACTGGAAAGCATGATGAGAGAGTTGACTAAAGCAATTACAATGTTAGCGTAAGCACAAGCTTAGGCTGTGCAAAAACAAGCCGAGGTCATTGCACCCGAAAATGTGCACTAGTAGCAAAAAGATGGGTGTTCAAGTAGAGCCAATCAAGAGCATATTTCATATTGTAACTCACAAAGTCATACTTCAGGTTGGCTCACACAACCAAGAAGATAGGAAGAGCCACCGGGCTTCCAATTAACAATCTGGAACATTGTGTCTAATTGTAGAAGAGTTACTTTAGAGGGTGAAGCAATTAGAAGAACACTCTTGAGGTCAAGACAACCAAGGACGCTCCAATGAAGGGACTCCCTTCTCCAAGGACATTGAGATGAAACCTCTTCCCCACAACCTCATGATTCCCATTATTCCGCTATATAATGAGGCTAATGACCCGCGTGACCACCTGGACATGTTCAATGTCTAGATAGATCTTCAAACGAATAATCCACTGATTAAGTGCCAAGTCTTCCTAACTATACTAGGAGATGTACCTCAAATGTGGTTTAGGAGCCTCTTAGCTCACAGTATTGGTAGCTGGGAAGAATGCCAGGAAAAATTCCTCATCTGGTATAGGGCGCTGAAGAGGCAGCTTACGCTCCCTGTCAGCTCGCGACAATCTTTCAGCATAATCATGAATCACTGAAGGATTACATCGCTTGGTTCAAGCATGAAGTCAATAACGTATAACGTGGAGAATCCCACAGATGAAGATATCCTAATTGTGATCTCGACAGGACTTCATAGGGATGGAAAGTTATTTAAAAGTATATATAAACCCCCAGTTGCAGATCTAGGAAAGTTTTATGAACAAGCTGCCAAGCAGATTAGATAGAAAGAAACTTTTGGCTAAAACAAGCCTGATCAAAAAAGTGAGGAAGGTGGCTCTGATCAAAGCAAGAAGAGGAATAACTCTAGTAATGGTAAAAGTGGTCATAAGAATGATTCTGATGGCCAGAAGAAAAAGAAAGTTAGAAATGAGCACCCTCATTGTCAAGGTCACTGTGATAATTATAGTGTCCTATCTAATACTCAGGATAGGATATACATAACAGAAAAGGACAAAGAGGACTTCGGAAGGCCCAACCCTTCCAAGGTCCCTTACAAGCAAAGGAGCAAAGAAGAGTTTCATGTGTATCACAACAAGATCGGGCATGGTACCTTAAATTTTCAGGAACTCAGGAATGCCATTGAGGACCTAATCAAGAGAGGCCGCCTAAGAGAGTATGTGATACGACCTACGATACAGTGACCCCAGCAAGGGGATCTTGACCAAGGGCAAGCCTCTACAATGAGAACCATTTTGTAATAATGTTTAAAAGCTAGTGCATGAGCTTTCCTCTTTATCTTTGCTCAAAGAAACCTTGATTTGATGATTGGCACACCTTAAAAGTAATCTTTTGCTTGCATGTATGTGATCTACTCTTTGCCATTGAGTGTGCGTAGCTTTCTGAGCTTGCATATAGTCGACTTTCTTAAGCACCATGTAGAGGTGCTTAAAATAAACTCTTTCCCAACTGTGACATCTAGTCCAATTGAAGCACAGAGGCATTCAACATAAACTCTTTGCCAACTCTAACCTCTAGTCTAATTGTGGCACTCGAGACTTATTCAAATACTCAGCTTAAGGTGTAGCTTTCATGCGATCAATTGCTTACAACTCTCATGCGATTCATTGCTCATAGCTCTCTAGCTACCTATCAGAGTATTCAATTTAAGCTCGCTAAGGAGCAGCATTTAGACTACAATCATCGACTTTTGCTAGCAAGTTTTAGCTCCCAGTCCACAGAGCAAACTGAGAGCTGGAGGCTAATGTTATAGGTGGTTTTGGTACCACACAAGTGGGTTAGTGAAAGCCCAATAAGCAGGTCTAGATGAAAGAAGCCCAGCTCACCCAAAGGTCGAAGTCACTGAGCATAAGCACCAGATCATTAGTTGCGAGCTCAGAGCAAAGGACCACAACCCCAACTCATGTGACCAACAGATCATCCTATGTGAGCCCAAATCACATGAGCTAGATGTCACTCATGACCTTAAAACAGGAGTTCTAGCTCACGAGATGCAACACCTCTCCCAGCTAAAAGCTCACTAAGGTTACTCGTAGACTCAACTTATAAGGCCAATCTGCAAAAGGTAGGCCACAAGGCCCAACTGTAGAAAGCAACCTATAAAAGCTAATTTGTAGTAGTTTAGGCTATCTTTCACATTTATTATTTGATGTAAGAAAATTACAAATTGTGTAATTACATTTGTAACCTCCTAACCTCTTTAAATAAAAAGGGGAGATCATTGTAAGGAGAAAGCTAGAAAATACATATTGAAACTCTATAGAAATTTCATTAGATCAATAACAATATCATGGACATAGGGATTGGTACTGCCCAATTTTAGTCGAACCATGTCAAAAATCTTTTTACATTCTTGTTATTCCTCCTTCCCATCTCTTCATTCTTAATTTTCACAATTGGATTGTAGTTTGAGTCCTTAAGAACTCTTTGGGTTAGCTGGATTTGGACCGAACCAAATTCCACTATCAATAATAAGTAAAAACAAAGGAGAAACCATCCAAAAAGTACTTAAATCACCTACTCCATGAAAAGCTCAGTGAACCATGAAATAAGAAAACTCATGCAAACCAACTTTGCTTAAGAGGCAAAGGTCACTTTAGACAAGAAATTTTATGAATTGAATCTCTATCTACTTAACAAAAGAAGCTTTTTTAGGTAACTTAGCCTTTTTTTGTTAAGATACGTGTCAATCTCTAATGAAATTTTTTCCTATCTAAATACTTGCAATTTTTCACTTTTTCCTTTTTGTGATTTGCTTTTTATGTTGAGTGGGTTTACCCTTTAGTGGAATTAACACTAATAGAGGAAGTTTCACAAAAGCTTCTTTCAATCATTTTCTCTCTCTAATCCTTCAGTCTTTTTCTTCAATCATCTATTCTTTTGTTTTGCACTTTCCAAAAGCTCCACTTTGCTAGCCGCCAAACGGCAGCACTCACCCTATTTTTTTAAAATTGATTTTTGGTTTCAAGATAGCCTGTTATTGAGAAGACTAGCTTGTGAAAGATAAAAGGCTTAAGCTTAAAGAAGATAATTAGTAGTTGAAATGTTGGTCACATGCATATATGTGTCTTAAGTTACCATGTGTATGTCAAATTGTAATGTCATGCATCAAGTGATGTCATGTGTAGCATTGAATGTCTGTACAAGTGTTGGGTAGGGCATATAGCCCTCCATTATTATTTTGGCCTTGAGTCTAGTGTCCAAAAAATATAGGAAATTTTGTCAAATTTTCTATAGAAATTTCATTAAAATATGAATAAATATGGGTTTTCTTGAAACTCTCGAGCAATTGAATCTTTTAAACTTCCTTTATAAGATGTTTATTGTTTTTGCAAGTTAACTGTGAAATGTAAGACTTGTAGAAAGTTTTCTCTATTTGACTTCTTACATTGTCATACTACAAAGTTGAGTTATGACAAAAGGTTTTGTAATACCAAAAATAAAATTTTGAAAAAGATTATATGTGTGGTGCATGTCAACAAGGAAAATAAGTAAAATCTTCTTTTCAATCTATAAATATTGTCTTAACTTTAAAGCCATTAGAATTGTTGCATATAAACTTATTTGGACCTTTTAAAACCTTAAGGTTTGCATGTAAAAGGTATAGTCTTGTTATGGTCGATGCTTTTTCTAGATATATTTGGGTACTATTTCTTACTTATAAATATGATACCTTTGACATTTTTCAGAAATTTTGCAAGAAGGTTCAAGATGAAAAAGGATCAATTATTATGAGCATTAAAAATTGACTATGAAAGTGAGTTTGAAAATCAAAGATTTAGGCATAGCTTCTTTTGTCCAAGAACTCTTCAACAAAATGGAGTAGTTAGAAGGAAAATAGGATACAATGAGATATAACTAGAATCATGCTATGTGAAAACAATCTTTCAAAATATTTTTGGGCCAAAGCAATAAATACTTCTTGCTACATTTCAAATCGATGCTTCATAAGGCCAATATTAAAGAAAACTCCATATGAACTTTAGATGGGAAGAAACCTATCATTGGTTACTTTCGTGTTTTTTTGTTGTAAATGTTATGTTCTAAATAATGGAAAAGAAAATATTGCAAAATCTAACTCAAGAAGTGAGGAAGGCATCTTTGTGGGATACTCCACAACTAGTAAGGGTTATAGAGTTTATAATAAAAGAACTCTTGTTATAAAGGAATCTATGCATGTTATATTTGATGAATCTAATAGCTCTACCTTGAGAAAATCTTTGGACAATAAGGAGGAACCAAATAGCCCAAAAGAACAAGCTCATTCAAATGAGTAAGATAGTCCCAAAAAGCAAGGAGATTGCTCTTTTGAATTAGAAGAAGTTTTGCCATCCTTAAATGAGCATCAAGATGATACAACTCTAACAAAGGAAGTTAGAAATCTTTCTAGAGAATGGAGATATCATCCTAGTTATCCAAATAAGTAGATTATTGGAGATCCATCAAAAGGAATAAGAACTAGGTCCTCTCACAAAAACGCATACAATCTTGCTCTTCTTTCTCACATCGAGCCAAAGAATATTCAATATACACTTAAATATGAAAACTAGGTTAATGCCATGAAAAAAGAACTCACACACTTTGAAGAAAAATGAAATATGGAAGCTTGTACTTGAACCATCAAATTATTTAGTTGTAGGAAACAAGTGGGTCTTCAGAAACAAAATGGATGAATCTAGAAATCTAGTAAGAAATAAAGCTAGGTTGGTGAGTTAAGGGTATGATAAAAAAGAAGGTATCGATTATGATGAAGCTATGCCCTTGTTGTTAGACTTGAATCTTTTAGAATATTACTATCATTTGCAAGTTTTAAAAATTTTAAACTAAATCAAATGGATGTAAAAAGTTCTTTTCTAGATAGCTATTTAAATGAGGAGGTTTATGTAAAATAATCTTCAGATTTTGAAAATAGAGAAGCACTCAATCATGTTTCTAACTTAACTAAAGTCTTGTATGGATTAAAACAAGTTCCAATAGCTTAGTGTGAGAGACTTAGCAAGTTTCTCTATGAAAATAATTTCATTAGAGGAAAATTAGATATCACACTCTTTTATAAAAAATGTAAAGCATGATGTCTTAGTTGTCCAGGTATATGCTTATGATATTATTTTTAGATCCAGTAATAAAAATTTGTGCAAGAAATTTCAAATCTTATGCAAGGAGAATTTAAGCTGAGCCTGATGAGAGAACTTACATTTTTCTTGGAAATTAAAATCAAGCAAATGAAAAAATGAATCTTCATAAATCAAGCCAAATACATAAAAGAGCTACAATAGAAATATAGGATGGAAAATGCTAAAGCTCTTAGTCCTTCAATGAATCTGCCCATAAAATTAGACAAGGATGAAAATGATAAGCTGGTAAATGAGTAGTGGTATAGAGATATGATTGGATCATTTCTTCGTTTAACTACTAGTAAATTAGATTTTGTGTTTAGTACATGCTTATCTGCAAGATAAAATCTAATCCTAAGGAATCACAACTATAAGCTGTAAAAAGAATTTTGATATATCTACTTAGAACAAAGGATTTTGGATTATAGTATCCAAAGGATTATAACTTTAACCTAGTAGGATATTCTGATGTTGACTTTGCAAGTTGCAAGTTAGATAGAAAAACACAAGTGGAACATGCCATTTCCTAGGAAACTGTCTTATCTCATGGCACAAAAAAGAAGCCTCAATTGCTCTTTAAATAGTTAAAGCATAATGTATAATGATTAGAAGTTGTTGCATATGGATTTTATGGATGAAAAGGTAAATAAAAAATTACAGTTTGAATTTTAATCCTATTCTCATTTTTTGTGACAGTACAAGTACCATAAACTTGACAAAAAAATCCAATTCAACACTCAAGAACTAAGAAATTTGAATTTCATAAATATAGATAGTCAATTAGTAAACATTTTTACCAAGCCTCCCTATAAAGATCGGTTCTATTTTAGAAGAAATGACATAGGGATGATTAATCTTGATTAATTGGTTCAAAATGCTTGAAACATTATTAGAAACACATATATTTCTAGTCACATATATCTTTACATTTTTTTTAGACTCGTGAAAAAGTAAGACCCTCACTCTTCTAGAAAGAAGTTACAACTCTATAAGAGCAAGGAGCAAGCTCTTCTAGGTAAAAATTTGTCAAAAAGCTAAAAGAGAAAGGAGTAAGATTTTCCTACACTTGAAGCAATATTTATGAGAAAAGAGGCATTCAATGTTTAATATTTAGTCATTATCAACAAGGAGAGACTTTTAAAATATTTTCCCACCTAGTATTTACTTTAGACATTAAAAGTTGTCCCTTAAAAGATGCAACTATCCATTTTAAATCTTTAAATGTCTTTAACTACCCACTTTCACCAAATTATGATCAAATCTATATCATCCTAAAACCATGCTTCCTAATTCCTTTTTCCATCATTCTATCTCTTCCATATACTTTGTTTTTTTTTTTTTTTGAGATATTCATCTTGTTATATCCATTAATCTCTATTAATGAGATGTAGCTTGTCACCTATACTGAATTATTCTACCCATATTCCTTTTGTCCATCATAATTAATTACTTCTTCTTCAATGCCCAAATGTTTTTATTCAACCTGGATTTTAATGCACCCAACTGCCATTCATTGCATTCATTTCACTTTTTCCCAATTCATATTAACTGTTATTTTTTTCTGTTGTAACCAATATCCTTATTTATTTTCTTTAAATTTCTTTTATTTCCTTCTCGGTTCCATAAAAGGATTTATTTCATTGAAAAGATTTTTTTTCTAATGTGTTTAATTACTGATGATTTGTTAATATTTTAAGGATCCATTTTCACATTTTTTTATCTTTGTTGATTTTTTTATCCTTTTCTCCTCCTGTCCCTTGCAATTCCTATCAATGCTTCTCAAACCTTTTTCCATGCATTATGACTTCACTATTTAGGAGTCATTTATCCACATCATTATCATTATTCATCACTTAAACTTAACCCATTTTATTGTTTACATACTTCTTCATCCTCCTCTGATTAAATCTCTTCAAATCACTTTACACCTCCAAATCTTCCATTTTTTGTTAGCTAAAATCTCAGTTCCAACCTATTATAGTCCTTTCATCGTGTCCCTCATTACTAAACCTCTTTATAAAGGCTCTCTTCTTCTCATCCCTTTGCATAAAAAAATGGCTTCCTTTCCTCCTTAACACATTTTCCTTTTAGCTTAACCATAACAAGCCTTAGCCACAAACACCTTAACCTACCAAAAATGACTACTAATGGCCTAGAATGCCATGGCCTAAAAGCATCAATGGCCTAAAAACAACCCAAAACGGAGTCACTCTTGGTTTCCAAAAAAACATCCATTGATAGAGTCATTCTCTGCTCTAGAAGAATCTTCATTTTATCTAGATTTTTTACTAGTTCTTATTGCCCACATTTACTTATTGCTCAAGCACATAAGTTGTAATATTTTGATAATTCCTTAAGCTTATAAATAGGCTTTGTAATTTCCATTTTTGCAATTAATTGGAAGCTAGAATATAGGCATTCTTCTTGAATTATGATCATTTCTCATTGGCCTCTGTGCCATTTGGTATCAGAGACAAGTTCCCCACCTTCCGACACCATTGGTTATTGCCATATTCATCTTTGGAAGCTCGTTAGAAACTATAAAAAAAAAATTGCTTATTAAAGTGTATTTCAACCAAGCATGATTCAACCATCTCTAGTTTTTTTTTTTTGGACAACTACCATTATAAACGAGCTTGGAAGGCCAAGAACATCTGGCTTGAAAAATTTTGCCACAACCAAAAGTCTCATGAGCTACATGTGTTGACAAGCTCAAAACCCATGTGCTAGTCATACACTACGCTATGCATGCTTGGTTGGGGAAGAAGATGAGCCACATCAATAGGCTTAGTTGCATGTCATCCAGATGGCCTAATCATGTGTTGTTATGCATCAATAAATAGCCTAGTCAACAACCCATGCCATTGTTACATGTTTGAAATTGTAATTGATTTTTGTTGCCCCCACTCTAAATATTAAATATCAACATAAAATAAGAAGAACATATATTATATTCATGCTTCAAGCTTAAAAAGTCATCACCAGAAAAGATATGTTAGAATTATAATAAAATCATTTGTAGGTCTTTTTTAATTGTTTAAACTTTTATGAACAATTAACACTTGATAGGTTAATAGGTTGGAAGGTTGAATGAAGGGTACTCTAGGCAAAGTCTATGTGATATCAAATGTGGAAATTGAATCAGGCTTGGGCTTGTTGAAAATGGCCTAATTTCTATTATATCTGATAGAGTACAAAGTAAGCTTGTGATTTAGAGCATGATATGTTTGTGAAGTTTCCACACTTGATTGGATCCAGGATTATCATGAGGCTAAATAAACTTAACTCTAATTGATAAACCTGAACCAAACCATAGCTCTTATGAAATTAGATTTTAGAAAAAGGTGATTCATTTTCATCCTTTTTTTGGCACAAAGAACATAATTGAGGAATTGGAATGTCTAAAATTTAAAACCCACGTCGGAACATAAAGGAAGCCTCTATAAATCCTACCATAGGAATTGATTTAAGGATGAAAAAAAAACATATATAATTAATAAGTAATTGATAGTCTTTTTGATTGAAATAAGAACCACTAATTGATCCCTTCTAGAATCAATCTTAGGCTTCCATAGTTAAGACAGGGGATTGCTAAATATTATCCATAACATGTTACCTATTTCTTTTTAGAGAAATATTTACTTATACTCTTGGAAAAAGTAATCTAGGAAAATCATATCATGCAAATTGGCTATTATGTGAAGCACCTTACCTGTCACAGAAAAGAAAATGGTCATAAGAAGAAACGGTTGAATCAATTAGTAAAAATAAGAATGGACAAGTAAGGTGTATTCCAAAAGAAATGTAAATAGGTTAGGTTAGCTACAACTGGTATCATAAAAAAATATACAATATTTGAAGATGTATTCGGTGAAAGAAGTCCATAAATAGATTCTAGTCCCTTATTTGTAATTTGGAGCTCTCATGTGCAGAGAAGACTCCCTAAGTGTAGAAACACTTGCAATTTAATGTTCATCAATGTGATGATGTTTTAATGTATACCAATGTATGACCTTTTGCTAAACTTTCTTTATTTGTTATGCATTTACTTTGTTTTCTTTCTAAAATGAAGTGTTTATGCTCTCTATTGTTCCAACATGGTATCATGTTAGAATTGATTCTCTAAGTAAAAGGAATCAATTCACTCTAATACAAATTAGTTAGAATTGATTCCTTCTTGCATCTTTTGCATTGCTTATGTTTTTCTAACATGGTATTCAAGCTTAAATGATCTTATAGGATTATAAGTGAAAATCAAAAAACTTCCCTCGAACACTCTCCTCAAAAAATAACCAAAACACCAAAAAGTGAGTTTGTTGGTTTTAGAAAACCAAAATGCAAAGATAATAAGAACAAGATGTTTTTAAGACTACAGAAATCTACATTTTATTGAGCAATAAAGCATATACTTATACAGCATAATGAAAACTAAATTGTAGAAAAATTTTAATTAAAAACTAAATTGCAAAAAAATCTACTACATATTAGTTAAGTGCTTAAAAAATAGCATAATGTGAAAATCATAATCTTAACAACCATTTGATTTCTTTATCTCTTGAAAAATAGAATAAGGAAAACAAGTTCTGTTAATAGCTTCATAAGTCATGCCAATTAACACTCTTCCTTGGCTTTGGAGCTAGATACTCTAATCTTTTTCCTCAAGAATTCAAATCTAACATTAGGAAGTGCCTTTCTTAGGATGTTAGCACTTTGATTTTCTATTTTGCAATAGATTAGCTGCACTTCTCCTTCCTTTTGTACCTCTTTTAGAAGATAAAATTTTATCTTGAAGTATTTTGTTTTGCCATGGAACACTGGATTATTGGCAATTGAAATTATAGGTTGGTTGTCCACAAATATCTATGTGCTTTCTTTATGACCCATATGCAAATCTATCATGAGTTTTCCAATCCGAAGGGCATGATTCACAATAGTAGTAACTATATATTTTGTTTCTACCATGGATTGAGCTATGGCTTCCTCTTTCTTAAAAGACCATGAGAAAATTCCAAAAGTAAGGCTAAAATAGTAACCTGAGGTCCTTCTTATATCATTAACACATCTAGTCTAATCATTATCATAATAACCATGGAGACTAAAATTTTTAATCTAACTGAACCTTATTCCATAATCAATTGTTCCCTTAACATATTTAAGAATTCTTTTTGTTGCTTGAAAATGAATTTCACTAGCACAGTACATGTACCTTGATAGCAAACTCACTGCATGTATGATATATGGCCTAATTGCATAAATTAGGTAGCCTATTATGCTTATGTATGGCCTTTCATCAACCTTTTTAGCTTCATCTTCTTTACAAAACTTCCCCTTTTGATTCCTTAGAGTTATCTATTTTTGATCAGTTGTAGCTTCTTCATATCCTATAGGCTCTATTACAGCAACATTACACTTCTAATAAATGTCAGAGAGTGATCTAATTTCTCTGACAAGTCCTTCATCCACATCATCATTCTCTTCCTGTAACTTAAGCTTCTTATCATTATCCCCACTCCAGGTGTCTAATTCAAGGAATTGGACATCCCTATTAATAATTACTTTATTTCTTTGTGTTAAGTAGATCTTGTAGGCTTGTGACACTAAGTTACAGCCTACAATGATCCTAGGTTCTGCTTTCTTATCCAATTTGTCTCTCTTAACTTGAGGAATAAAAAAGAAGCATAGATAACTAAAAGTCTTTAGATTAAGCAACTTTAGTTTATAGCCATACCATTCTTCAAATAGAGTCCTTTTCTACACAGCTTTTGTTGGCAATCTATTTAGCAGAAAGATTGCTGTGTTTGTAACCTTAGCCCAAAATGTCTTTAGCAGCCCTTTGTCATGAAGCAAGTACCTAATCATTTTCATAATTGTCCTATTTTTCATTTCCACAACACCATTCTACTATAAGGTGTAATCAATTGGTGTGTAATGCCTGCATCTTCGCAAAATCTATTAAATTTTTCAAAGGTATATTCAATTCCATTATCAGACATGATCACTTGCATTTTTCATCCATATTAAGTTTCCACCCAAGCTTTAAACTTCTAAAAGATGTCAACATCTTCATATTTAAGCATCATAAAATAAATCCAACACATTCTTTTGTGATCATCAATGAAAGCAATATAATACTTACTGCCATTCAATAATGGTGTTTCATAGCTCCTCCCATCTATGTATGCATTAATTGTAGCTTCTATGTAGCTTTTTAGACCTTATTTTGTGAAAAAGGGAGCCTTGTATACTTCCCATACTAACAGGCAACACATGGAGGAAGCCTCTCCTCTAATTCAAGCAGGCCTTCCATAAAATTATTCTTCTTCATGAAGAGTAGAGTAGCATAATGGAAATGCCCCAATCTATTGGGTTAAAGCACTGCATTGCTATCTTCTTTGTGCACTGCAACATGCTCTTCTTTCATCAAATCCAAGGCAAAGCTTTTGCCTTTCATTTGAACTTTGAACACCTCTGTACCTTTGACATCTTTAATCATGTAGTTTTTGTCTTTAAACAGCACCTTATAACCTTTTTCCAACAACTGAGCAACATTCAAAAGGTTTTGATTAATTTCATAAACATATAAAATATCATAAATTAATTTCAAACCTATGTGGCCTTTAATTGTTGCTATTCCTTTGCCTTTTACTACCATATTTGCTCCATTTCCAATTCTGACTTTAAAGATGGCTATTTTGTTAATCTATCTAAAAAGCTTTTGATCATATATCATGTGGTTTATACAACCATTGTCTATAAGCTAGCTTTCTGTGGAGCTATTAGTGGTAAAGCATGATACCACAAGCAACCACTCTTCTTAAGGGTAATCCTCAATAGCCTTGGCTTCTGCTAGTTATTGTTGAGACTTGCATATTCTTTCCATATGCCCTAGCTGACCACACTTGTGACATCTTGCATCTGGCCTCCACTAACATTTTTTTGTGGATGATTGGTTTTTTGGTAGTAGCAACAAGGTGGAAAGATTTGAGTGTCACTACTTTGCTTTGGTTATTGCTTTAGTTATTTCCAAAGCCTCCGAGTTTGTTATTATTATTCTATATTTTCTTCTTGTTCTTGCCATCATTGTTGTTCTATGATTTGGCTTGAAAAGCTCCCTCCATAGATCTTTCTTACCTCATAAGCCTCATTTGTTCTTAATGCGTACAACAATTCTACCAAGGTGATACTTGACACATCTCTTGAGTTTTCCAAAGATGTAATTGTAGCCTCAAACTTTTCGAGAATTGTAACTATGATCTTTAGAATTATTCTAGACTCAGAAAAATCAATATCTTGACAATGCCAAGAAATCTATCAAAGTATTCCTTGATTATTTCTGATTCTTTCATCTTTTGCATTACAAAATCTCATAACAAATTCAACATTTGCATCCCTTTGACCCTTTCATTTCCTTCATATTCTTGCTTCAAGAAGTTCTAATTTCCTTGGTTGTTTTCAATGTTATTATTTTGGTAAAAATGGTGGGTGAGGGTCAGACAACTACAAACAAGGTTGCTTTTGCTTTTGATTTTCTTTGCTTCCTTTCCTTGTAAGTTTGATTTGTGCAAGGGTTGGATTGTTTAGTAGGGGTGGAACTTCATATTCTTATTCAATAGCTTTCCACAGATCATTTACATCAAGATAGGCTTCCATTCTAATAGCCCACATTTGATAATTTGTTCCAATAAACACTAGAGATGCAATAGCAATGAATGAAGATTCTAAATCCATTTTGAATAGGCTATGGGTTTTTTTTTTTATGTAGGAATAGATGATAAGTGTTTAGGAATTATGTTTAAACTCACTCAATCTCATAAGTCCCTCAAGATATAGCTCTAATACCAATTTGTTGGTTATTTACAAAACCAAAATGCAAACATAATGAGAACTGAATTGCAGAAAAATCTAAATAAGAAACTAAATTATAGAATAATCTGAATAAGAAACTAAATTGTAGAAAAATCTACTACATGTTGAGCATATTAGTCAAATGCTTGAAAAATAACATAATGTGATAAGCATAATCCTAATAGCCACTTGACTTCTTTAACTCGTAAAAAATAGAACAAACAAAACAAATTCTATTAATAGCTTCATGAGTCATGTCAGTTAAAAAAATTTATGGCTTTAAGCAACTTCTCTACTCTAGTCCCTCCTACTTTCAAAAGATTTGTAGGAAGTAGTTGAAATTGGAAGAGATAGCACAAGAAAATGAAGAAGCAACAGCTTCTCTACTCTAGTCCCTCTTACTTTCAAAAGATTTGTGGGGAATAGTTGAAACTGGAAGAGATGCAACATAATGAGAAGAAAGCTAAGAAATTCAAGGTTTTGCACATGCAACCTCAAGAATAAGATGCATAACCTTCCAATGATACAAATCATCAATAGAGCTTATATTGGATAAAGCATGCCATCCAAGAAGATCACAAGATGAAGAAGTAGTAGCAACAGTGCAAGAAGAAGAAAAAGAAAGATGCAACAAGAATCAACAAGGGGTCCATAAATGATGATGATAATGATGACAACCCTCTAGGATTTTGGGACGATGGTTCCAAGTAGTGAAAGCCAAGAGATTGGTGAGCATAGCTCTCATTCCAATGTTTGATAGCAAGACAAATACCTCCCTATAGCAAATATTAACTGGATCATGAAGAATGCACTTCTTGCTAGTGGAAAATTGCCAATTATGTTAAGCAGATAGTCCAAGAATGTGTTCCTAAGTTCATCAACTTTAGTGATAAAAATAAATAAATAAAAAAATCCAAGCTTCAAGGAGTATGTTTTTTTTTTTTTTTCAGATCAAGGGGAGTGTTGAAAATAGTTAATCTAGAAAAATCAATTGGAAAAGTCATATCATGCAAGTTGGCCATTATGTGAAACACCTTACCTATCAAAGAAAAGAAAAATGGTGATAAGAAAAACAAGCTGAATCTATTAATTAAAATAGGAATGGGTAGGTGAAGCTATATTCTAAAAGAAATGTAAGTTGGTTAGGTTGGCTACAACTTGTATTATAAAAGATATAATATTTGAAGATATAGTTAGTGAAGGAAGTTGATAAATAGACTTCCATCCCTCATTTGTAATTTAGAGCTCTCATATGCAGAGAAAATTCTCTAAGTGTAACAATACTTACAATGTAATATTCATCAATGCTATGATGCTTTAATGTATGCCAATGTATGACCTTTTGATGAACTTTCTTTATTTAATTTTCAAAATGAAATATTTATGCTCTTCATTGTTCTAGCATGGTATCATGTTAGATTCGATTCTCCAAAGAAGAGAAATTGATTCACTGCAATATGAGTAAGTTAGAATGGATTCCTTCATGCATCTTTTATGCTGCTGCTGTTTTTCCAACATAGACATTATCTAGCATGTCAATGGCTCATTTGGTAGATTGTATACTATATGATATCATAGGATAAACAATACAATCAAATTTTATTATATATTTGATGCATAAATTGTATTATATAACCTTATTTGATTTCCTTCTCTTATACATAAAATGTGTGTAATGTTACACACCATTGGATGAAGGATAAGATTTGATAAACAAAATTTATATTAAAATATAAGAAAAAAATTCTCAACTAATCCATTCATTATTCATTACTATCTATTACCATCTCAACCATCGACAATGCCACCACATCATTGTCATCATTAACTATTGTTATTATCACAACACCATCACCACCAAGATCATCAATAATTGTTACCACCGCACCATCACCACTACCATCCTCACCCATTGCCAATGTCGACATCAGAGGGCCCAGCTACCATCACCATCATCATTCAGTGCAACATTTGTTACTACCACTACAATCATCATCTACTACTATCATCATCTTTGCCACTCAACAATGTACACTGCTACCACCTCTTCTCCATCATAATGTATTGTCTTGTCTAACACTATCTTCATTATTATCATTATCAACCACTACCATCACCTTCCATCAACCAACACATCCACTTTCATCATGACTACCACATTTTTCACCCATGGCGGATCCACTTGTTAACGTATAGGGACAATTTTATGTATATTTTCACTTTTATTTTTAATAGTATATATATAGCCTCCACATAAGAATAATTTTATTATATATATTAAAAATAATTTTATATGTATATTTTAATATTATATATTATTTTATTGTATAATAAGAAATATAATATTATATAATTATATATGTTATAACGATATATCAAATATTATATAATATAAGCCTATACTATACATATATTATTCAATAATCCTTTTATTAAGAGCATCTCCAATGGTGCAACCCATTGGAGTTGCTTAACTTCTCTTTTTATGGGTCCCACCATGCCACATCATCATTTTTTACTTTATACTACTTTAAGCAACTCTCCACTCTAATGGTACAACTCTAAAAAATTCACCAAATGGGTCCCAAAGTTACCCCATATCTTTATACTTCATTTATATTTATTTTTATTTCAACTTAAAATATTAACTTATTTGTATTTTAATTTTGAGACAATAAATATAT
>JANHAO010004004.1:0-25048 GCA_026873985.1 Saraca asoca
TCATAAGTGTGGTGAAACCTCAATCCTAGGTTTTTAGAATTGCACTTTGCTTATTATTTACTTGCTGCTATTTCATTAAGTTTCTTTATTACTTTTTATATTCTTATTTGATTTAGTCAACTTACATTGCAAACTCTAGTAATTGATAACAAAGATCCCTATGGGATTCGACCCGTATTCACTGAAATCTACTATAACTACACCGTACGCTTGCAAAAATTAGACACATCAAATAGCAAGAAGCCATTGTTTTACTTAAATAGAAAAATTTGAGATAGTTAAAATTTTTACGGCAGGTTTTGATTTTGTAATTAGAAAAAGGCTTGTCAATTAGCATATAATTGACATATGTTAATTGGCCAAAAAAGTAAGGCAAATTGAACAATTACATAAAGAAAAAGAGAGGAAAATTAAGAAATCTTCATTTAGAAAAGATAAAGTAACCTATGTCAAAGAAGAAGAAATGGATTATGAAAATGAAAGATATCTAGCCAATTTCAAACATGGTCCTCCATATGTTTGTTTGTTGCTACAAAATGTAGAAGCAACTTATCAAATGGTTCTAAATATAATATTTCATGACTTGATCAGCAAAACAATGGAAGTATACATTGACGACATAGTAGTCAAAGCTAAATCTTATGAAAAGCACGTCAAAAATTTGATTCAAGCCTTTGAATAGATGCTTTGAAACAATTGGAAGATAAATCCTTTAAAATGTGCATTTGGTGTTTTTATAGGCAATTTTTTAGGTTTCTTAGTTCACCAAAAAGGGATTAAAGTTGACAAAAACAAAACCAAGGTAATTCTAGAAACTGCTACTCCAATAAATAAGAAAGAATTACAGAGTTTTCCAAGGTAAATTTCCTTCAATGTTTTATTTCCAATTTATCTAGCTGAACAAGAGCATTTTAAACTTTACTCAAATTAAAAGCAAAAAAAGAATTTTGTAGAAAGGAGTGCCATCGACAAGCATTTTAAGAAATCAAAAGATATATGATGTCACCCCTAGTAATGTCATCCCTTATTCTAGGAAGGCCACTTGAACTTTATATTTCAACTTTCTATGATGTAACTAGAAGTTTTTTAGCCCAAGATAATGAAATAGGTTTACAAAGGGTTATTTTGTATCTATCTAGGGTTTTAAATTCTGTAGAACAAAAATATTCTACAATAGAAAAATTATTTTTGTCTTTATATTGTTCTTGTACGAAGTTGCATTATTATTTGTTGTCGACTAGTGTTCATATTATTGCAAAAATTGACATTTTAAAATATATGTTGTTGAAACCATTTATCCATGGATGAATAGGAAAATGGGCATTGAGCTTAACAGAATTTTCACTATAATACTATTAATTGAAAGCCTCCAAAGGATAACACAATTGCTGATTTTGTAGTCGAACATCATGAGAAAAGCTAGTATGAAACCTTGGAAGTTATATTTCAATGGTTCTTATCATAAAAATGGTTTAGGTGTAGGAGTTATAATCACTACACCGGAAAAGAAATCAATCAAATTCTTATTTACCTTAGGAAAGAAATGCCCTAATAATGAAGCCAAATATGAAGCATTAATAGTTAGCTTGGAGATTTTATTGGATCAAAGGGCAAGGTGTGTTGAAATTTATAGTGACTTACAATCATTCATAAAACAAATTTCCTAAAAGTATAATTGTTTAAATACAAGGTTAATGAAATATTAGGAAATTATTTTCAAACTTTTGAAAAGATTTGAAGACATAATAATAAAATAGGTGTCAAGGTGGGAAAATGAGAAAGCCAACAAATTGGCTCAAATTGCCTCTGGATACAAGATCAGTAAAAACAAATTTGCCAATTAATTCAACAACATGCTTTCCTGGAACCCACTGAAACCCAAGAAGTATTCTATAATGAAGCTAGCAATATGTCACTAGACTGGAGGATGCCTTAATAAGTTATTTGTTGAACCCAACAATAGTCAATTGAAATACCATAGTAAAGGCCATCAAATTTGTTTTACTATATGGATTCCTTTATAAGAAAGGTTTCAAATAATATTTATTAAAATGCTTAGGTGACAAAGAAGCATTGATAGCACTAGTTGAAATACATGAAGGAATTTGTAGTGCACACTAAGCTGGTGTAAAAATGAAATGGATTCTTATTCAATGAGGTTTACTAGCCTGACATGATTAAAAATTGTAATGATTATGCTAAAGGTTATGAAGAGTGTTAAGAACATAGGTCAATTCTAAGAATACCAGCAGCTAAGCATAATTATATAATAAAACCATGGTCATTTAAGGGTTAGGCAGTAGATCTTATCAAAAAATACCCCCATTCTCTAAAGGACATCACTTTATTTTAGGGTCCAAAGATTATTTTACTAAGTGGGTCAAAGCGATCATGTTTAGAGAAGTAAAGAAATTTGATGTAATTGATTTTGTAGAACATTATATTGTTTGCCAATTTGGATTACCATAGACAATTACTACAAATCATGGGACAATGTTCATTGGTTGACAAATCAAAGAGTATGCCAAATTAAGGGGAATTAAAATGCTAACTTTGACACCATATTATGCACAAGCAAATGGTCAAGTGGAAGTTTCTAACAAAACAATCATAAATTGTGATTAAAAAAAACATGTTGGATAGTATTCAAAGAATTAGCACAAAATGCTTGATAATGCTCTATGGGCTATAAGAAATACTCTTAACAAGTTAATGGGGGTTACACCTTATAAGCTACTGTTTGGCTATGATGTTGTCAACCAAGTCAAAGTGACAGTTCAATATTTAAGAGTTCAAAGGAAAAATCAACTATCTAAGACTAATTATCATGGTTTAATGCTTAATGAGTTAGAAAATCTAGATGAAGAAAGGTGACAAGTTTTAGGTAATTTGATCCTTAACATAGAAAAATTAGCTAAGTCTTACAACAAACAGTTGAAAGTAAAAATATTTGATGTCGGCCAATTAGTTTGGAAGGTCATATTGCTAATGCAAAAAATGTCAAAATATGATAAATAAACCCCATGTTGGGAAGGGCCATTTGAAATCATACGCATGTTTGATGGAAACAGCTACAAAATAAAGCATATAAACAAAAATATTACCAAAATTATAAACTCTAAATATCTTCAAACAAATAAACCAAGCATCCATGAAGTGCACATCAAGCACTCAAAATAAGAAAAAAATTTACAACAATGATCAAGAAAAGTCTAATGTTTTCTTAAAATTTGAGTCAAAAGTAGATATAAGCTCATTCCACTAAGTCATCACCACCTTCTATGATTGTGCTAACTTACAAGCAATACTAGCTTCGCATACATGCAATGTGGTAGCCTTGAGATCGATTAAGACATTTCTAACTAATGGGAATTCAAGGGACCACTCAAGGGATTGATGAGAAAAAAATATTTTCACATTTATTTCCTCTTATACTCTACCTCTTGGGATGTTAATTAAGTTTAATTTAGTGAATTGGCCTTGTTTTGTGATTTGGTCATGATTTGGAGCTTTATTGAATTAATTGCTTAATGTTGGATTTTTGACACTATTTAAGATTTTAGGCTATAACTTGAGCTCTAGAGTTTGGATTGGGTCAATCTTGATATGGTTGGAAAGTTAAGAGAAAGTTCTACAATTGTTATGTTGAGGCTAGAGCCCAGTTCTACCAGGTAAGGTCTCAAAATTTACCATCAAATTGGCTTAATGTTTTCCATTTAGATTGACCTTGTCGCAATAATTAGGTCATAACTAAAGCTTCAAGGGGTCAAATGAGGTCAAACAAAAGCCTGGAGGTCCTGAAGGTCTAGCCTAATGATTTCAGGCTTTAAACTAAGTGAAACTATGTAGTTTTGAAGGTCAACATAAAGGCTGAAGTGAAACTAGCGTTTTTACTTTGCATGGGAATGGCTTTGTGTTTGTACTTTTTATAATAGCTTAGTCTCTTTATTTTAGTTGACTTGTTTATTATTTTTGTTAGGCTTGTTGCCTTGTTACTTCAGCCTATGATAGTTTAGTGATAGCTATTAGGGAAGGCTTCTTTCCTTTAGAATTTAGATTTGACAATTTTATGAAATAAAAGTGTTTCTTCTTTACATAAGTGCTCTCTTAAGGTTCTAGCAACAACTTGAGACTTATAAAAAATCTTGCTCTTTGTGGCATCTATTTTTTATAGCTTATCACTTTTCTCCTACCTCTCTAGAGTGTGGTGTGAATATCATTCTTTTTCCTTTTCAATTTTGGTGCTGAATATTGCTGAATTGGGGATAGATCCATAGGCATCTCCATAGAAGATCACATCACTAGCTCTTTTGGCAAACTAAGTTTTGCCTTCATTGGTCAATTTGACTTCAAGTTCTATCTCCAGCAAGTTTTATTTAAGTTAATAGTTTTTCTTGCAATTTTACAATCTTTGACTTAACTCTCATAATTTGCTTCAATTTGCTCTCAGTTGACTCCAGGGTTGCATTATGTTTCTCAACTAGAGTCTTCCTAGTCTTGGCAACCTATTTAGAGAATCAAACTAATTCTTTTTTCTTCATAGACAAGTCTTGAAGAACTTTTTTGGCAATAGCACAATCCTAACCTTGTATGAGATAGAAGAGAGTTGTTCTTGGAAGTAAAGAACAAAGGACTTTAGGCTAATAGTGACTTTGGCCTAAAAAGTACCTTGTAAAACCTGCAAGGAAGAGTGGAGAGCATCGTGTTGACTACTATATAAAATAACCACCTCTAAGTTATTTTGCAAGAGCATTGAGAGTCTACATGGCTTGTTTTATTTTTTCTGACCTATCATTATTGGTTTTAGGAGGGGCAGGGTTATCTAACATGGCTTCAATAAAGATAGAAATGGAAAAACTCTCCTCCTCTTCCAATAGTAATGACTCCAATGCTATTATTTCTATTTCTTCATCTACCTCATCAAACCATTGAAGTGAGTCAATATCAGGTAACTCGATTTGTTAATAAAGTGATTTTAAGAGAGATAGGAATTCTAGTACCTCCTTTGATGGGATGGCATGATGATAAGAAGTTGTTACTTTAAAGCCTATGAAGAAGTCTTAGGGGCCTAAAATTAGCCAACCTATATTTTTGGTTGTAGGCTCTCCTACAACTAGTTCCTAGTAGAATATAATGCTAGTCAAATTTTGATCCCATATCACAAATATCAGCATCTCAAATAAAAAAAAAAGAAAGAAAGAAAAGAGGGTGAGATTAGTCAAGAATACTTTCAACTAACTTGTATCTTGAGCAGTTGAAAGGATTAGTTGTGGGATCAGTCGAAAAGGAAGTTTGAATATGGTCTATTTAGAAGCCACACTGCTAGCTCCTTTCAATTTGATAGTCCTCTTCCTTTTTCATGGTTGATCACCATTTTGTTTGACTGCCATTTCTTCTTCAACCACTTAAGTGCTAGCCGATCCAAATGAAATTTTTCTCTCATATTTTCTTTTCATTTTTAGTGCTAGTGGCTTATCATCCAGAAACATATTATTGGCTTTATCATGTTTCCTTTATACTTCTTCAGCTATGGTCCCTATCATGTCATCCCCTTGGGCTATGTCGGGAATCTTAATAAGTACAATAGCATCTAAAAATATCTAAAATAAAGGTTAACATATGAAAGTGGAGAGAAAACATAAGAATTAAACAAAATACCTAAAGAATTCACCACTTAGGCCATAGTAATTGACTAACATTGACAGAACACGAGAAGTGATGGGCGATAATGACATCAGGATCAGAAGTTAGAATGACTTATTTAGCCAAATTAAATGGGGCATTAGACAAATGAATAGGTTTCCATTTACAAGGAAGATTGTTCATCTTTATTAATGGGTTTTTACTATAGGCTTTCCACCAAGATCAATGGAGATGTTCATAATAAGAATCTTTTTTCTTGTTTATTAGCCTCAATAACAATATAGTTTTGGTGTTATGATCATAGTTGATTATAATACTTTTTAAAGGTCAATATTTTAACAATGTCCATACCTACTATCTTTATTGAAAACTCCAAAATTTGCATAGTCACACAATGAGAATGCTTACAAGAGATCAGTGCATCGAAATACAAATGGGTTTTGGAAAGCCATCACTATGAAAACAACATTGTGCATGCAAGATATGGGGAAAAGTTGTGTAGCTTAAATTGTGCCCATATGATGAAATTGGTATCCTCAACTTGAGAACTGATGAACACAATTTATACACATTTTATATCTCCTCTATACTTATTCTTTCCTCATGTTCATGTCCTAAATTGGATACTTGTATTGGTTTTATAGTTTGTCTAGTTTTTGAGCTTAATTAGATTAATTCAATAATTTATCACTTTTTCAAGTTTTTAGGTGTATCTTGACTTCTAGACTTTGGTTTTAGGTGATTCTAATGTCTTTGGAAAGAAAAAGGATGCTTTACATATGTCCTGAAGAGTCAGCCATTTTGAAGGTCAAACTAAGCACAAAAGCCAAAATAGAGTGCTGACCCAAATCTAGTTTAGGTATTTTGATCATAATTGGAGCACCAACCCTCATGGTAGGGCATATCCAAGCCTATTGGATAGTTAAAATCCATCTTTACAACATTCATGAAAGGTTTAAAGTGAAACTACACCAGTTTAAGTTTCAAGGTTATGGATCCAAGTGACATTTTGTTACGGGGTTGGATTGCTTTGCAAGAAAGTTTCAGTTTTTAGCCCACAAGTTGAGTTAGAGATCAAATCATTGTGCAAGGTTAAATCCATTAGACTATTAAGAGATGGAGCTACAACTTCTATGAAGAGACCCACTCCAATTGTGCCTCATTCTAGCCCTAATTAGTAACGTAAGTAGAGAGAGTAGTGAGCTCATATAAAAGCTTAACGAAAACCTAATTGTAACATTCTTTTTCATTTTCTCTACTTTTATATGAAGGAGGAGCTCTCCTATGGCAAGAACACCAGTCTCTTAAGGTCTTCTCTTTTCTTTTATTTTAATTTTATATCTTTTTTAATGTGTAACTCAACCTTTTATTCAATCTAAAAGAAATTCTACATCAATTCTCTTATTAAATATAAGACTTGTTTCTATTGTTGTTTTGTTCCCAATTTGATTTCCTTGTTTCCTTATTTTAATTCTATAAATTACTTTGGATGATTGATTAATTGTGGCCCCTTAATTAATTGTTCATTGTAATTAACTATTAGCTAAACTTCTATAATCAATGTTGTATATGGTTGTTTGGCCCGAGTAGCACTAGGATTTTTTATTGTGTACTTGTTTAAGTTAATTGATGAACACAATTTATGCACATTTTAAATCCCTTCTATACTTAATCCTTTGTCATTTTTAGGTGCTTAAAGGGACACTTGTGATTGGTTTTGTGGTTTGGCCAGTTTTTATGCTTAATTGGATTTGTTCAGTAGTTTGGCACTATTTCAGGTTTTAGGTGTATCTAGAGTTTTAGACTTCAGTTTTAGGTGATTCTTATATCTTTAGAAAGCAAAGCAAAAGCTCTAAAAATGTGATGAAGAGTTCAAAGCCCAGTTTAGCCATATTGGAGGTCAAATTAAGCCTAGAGACTGAAATAGTCTGCTAACCTACTGACCCAAAACTAGTTTCTATATTTTGATCATAACTAGAGCTCTATCTATCATTTCGATACATACAAATGCCCATAGGATAGCTAAGATCCATCCTGACAACATTTATGTAGGGCTTGAGGTGAAACTACACCATTTTCATTATGTTTCAAGGCTATGGATTTAAGTTACAAATCTTGTTATAGGGTGGACTGCTTTGAAAAATTGTCTCTATTTTTAGCCCACAAGTTGAGCTAGAGATCGAATTTTTGAGCAAGTTTAAGGTCATTGGAAAGTGAAGTGATGGAACCATAGCTCAATTTGAGTTAGTGCAGTAAGCACATATAAAAGCTTAGTTGAGCCAAATTGTAAATTCTTAACTTTTGTGAAGAGGAGGAACTAATATTAGCCCCTTTTAGGTCTTCTCTTTTATTTTTACTTTAATGTGTAGCTAAACTTCTATTTCAATCCATAGGAAATTCTATAGCAATTCTCTTGTTGATTGTTAAACTTGCTTCTTTTGTTAATTTATTCCTAATTTAATTCTCTTGATTCTTTGTGTTAATGCTAATAGTTTCTTTGGATGATTAGTTAAATTGGCTAGTTAATTAATTGTTCATTGTGATTTACTATTAGTTAAATTTCTATAAGCAATGTTGTTTATAGCAGTTTGCCTTAGGATTTTTTTATTATGCGTTGGTATGGGTCTATTATCCTAGAGAATTTGGGGTAATTAATGGATTTGTCATTGGGATAAATTAATTAACTAGTCTTTGTATTTTCAAATCTTAATGTTGGTGAATTGGTTGAGGTGCTAGCCTTCAATCAATTCAGCAATAAGGGTTAATTGAGTGCTGGACTTGGTTAGCCAATTTAGAAAGAAATTAGTAAGAATTGATTAGGTGTTGGGCTTAATTTAATTCTTGGCTAAGCAATCAAAGGGGAATGAAATACTTGTGTCAATGATCAATTATAGAATTGATTGCAAGGGTCCCTTGGATTGAAACTTCTTTCCTTAAATTTCCTTTTTTTCCTTTGATTCTATTTGCTTATATTATTACAGTTGGTTTAATTTCTAATCCTAATTAGTTGATCACCACACCCCCTCTATTTTCTACTATTGATACACTAAAATTAATCACTAGTCTTTGTAGTTAGACATGGACTCACCAATGCTATAAGCTCAAAGAATTCAGAATTATCTTTGCTAGTCTCAATAACCATCACCAATAATCCTTGAGAAACAAGGGTGATCAATGAATTTTCTAGTGTGGTGAATTTTTTAATTACTCTTGATATTTTTAGATCATAATGCTATTGTTGAGTTGGTTGAGGTGTTAGGCTTTGATCAATTTAGCAATAAGAATTAGTTAGGTGCTAGGCTTGGTTAGCCAAATTAGAGGAAAATTAGCAAGAATTGATTAGGTGTTAGGCCTAATTTAATTCTTGGCTAAGTTATCAAAGAGGGAATGAAATATTTGTATCAATGATCAATCACTGAATTGAATGCAAAAGTCCCTTGGATTAAGCTTTTCTATTAGATTTTCATTTTTTTGCCTTTAATTCTTTTGTTTATGTTATTGTAGTTTATTTAATTTATTATTTGATTAGTTAATCATCCAACCCCTATTTTTATTATTACCACATTGATTAATCTCTAGTCTCCATGGTTTGATTTGGACTCACCCTTGCTATAAGGTAAGGTAGTTTAGTATATTATATTTGCTAGTCTCGACAGCCGTCAAGAACACTTGGTTCAGTTTCAAAGTCCACCCATGAAACTATTTATCCAAGACCATGGTTGGGCATGCCTGTATGAAGCCATGTTCATGGGCCTAGATGTTTGACATAAGGAGTTTAACTCTTAAGGACAATTCCTAAGGAAGATCAGAGAATAGATACTGAGGCATAAGAATTTGGATCAAATTTCCACACTTTGGGTGTGAAATAGATCTGGATCAAAGGTGAACCAGATAGGGCAATAAGACCATGGAGAAAATATTAAGAGATGTTGAGAAGAATGGTTAGTATTAAAAGAGTCAAAAAATGGAAAAGAAATGGTTGAAAAGTTCTCTTAGGATTTTGACTCAAATCCTTCATTTACAAAAACATGTAAAAGTTTAGGACCATATGACAAATTTTTAAATTTTGAGTTGAAATTCTTTGAAAAATGGAAATTGTCTTGTAAGGCCATAGTTAACCACAATTGAAAAATCCAAAAGGGTCCTCCTAGTTTGGAAATAGAATTATGATCCTTGAGGTGGTTTACAGCCAAATTAATGTTTTTAAAAAGGTTAGCTAACACAAAAGGCCCCAGGCCAACTATCGGCCTTCATGGAGTAAAATGGCTAGAGGCAAAAAAGAAGAAGCTATTTTTAATGATGAGACACAAAAAGGATGTTTACGAAGCCAATAGAGTAGAAAATGGTATGTTTGCTATCAAAATTGGAGAATCAAATGATCCTTGAAATGTTATTAAAAACGTGAGTTGAGTGGAATTTTTAGTTGAAATAGGCATAAGTTGTTAAAACTTTTTAGTTAGAGGAGAAAGTGAAAGTGAGATAGTTTCACCATTTGGCCTCAAGCTAGTAATAATAGTAATGTCAAAAGAAGAAGGGTCAATCAAGCCATAAGGGACTTGAATTAGTAGCAGGAGACCAAAAACATAAAGCAGCCCTAATTATTGTAGGAATGCATTTCAAAGAAAACCTAGACAGCTAGAATATGTCAAAGCTACCTAATTTTTTCTAGAAAAGTTCTTTCTCTAACTGAACTCAACCCAACCAATTTAGATAAGTTGGGGTAGGACTTGGGAAATTCCTAAAAATCCTAACAACTTAGAGGCCCAATGAGTAACAAGGATGGACTTGGATAATAACAAAGGTTTATACAAGAAAAAGAAATCCATGTCTAATTTCTCATTAAAAAAAAAGACCCAGATCAAAAATTGAAGGTTCATTCTCACCAATATCAAATACAATGGTGGATATGAATACCTTAAACTGAAAGATGAAAAGTGTTTTTGAATGTAGATTTGGAACTTTAGTGGCTCCAGATAATTGAGAAAAAGAGCTTGAAGTAGTGGCCATGTTTTCTTTGGAATGGGAATGTAAGAATTGAATATTGAAGAAGGAGGTGCAAGCACATGTAGTAGATAGGCTTAAAGAAAATCTAAACAATCTAAGAAAAAGGAATCAAAGTAAACTTTAAGGGTTCAGTGGATTACTTAAAAGGTAAGGAAAAGGGCAGTTCCTTATTGGTGCCTCAAAAAGTCACTAATAAATAACTTTGATTACCCAAATGTAGCTATTGTCATTGCTCATTGAAGATCATGCAAAACTATTAGTTTATGGTTCCATATGCCATAGAGAAAATCAAGGGTAACAATTTGGTCAAGCAATTAGTTGTCAACATCCTGAGTTAGTCTAGTACTTGAATAAAGATTGTAAAGTCATAGTTTAGCTCGATGTTCAAATTTTGACTTAATTTCTGAATGTGTCAAAATTTCAACTCAAAGTTCAATAATTGACCAAATTAGGGGGCCTTTGTGAGCCACCCATTATGAAACAATAGTGACTACATACTCAAAGTTGAAATAAGGCTGGAATGAAACAAATTAGGCATTTAATAAATGCAACTAAAGTAAACACATTTGTTAGGCATGTGAAAAGTAGTTACATTATGGTTACTTCATCGTTTTTTATTTGTCTTATTTTTCTTTTCTTTTGAAGCATGTGTCCATTTTCATATGAGCCAGTTATCATGAGCTATTATTAAAGAAAACTACCTATAGTTCTTATAAATAGGGCATTGACACATTATGAAGGGACACAATTTTTTAGTCTGAAAATTTACCCAAGCAAGATTTATGTTCTTTGTGATACTCTTCTACATAATTCAGTGCTCTGCTAATCTTTATAGCTTTTAGGAACTCCCTCACACCTATGGTTATAAATTCATGTACCATTGTTGCACCATTTGATGTAATTCATAACCATCTAAAGTGAAAATTTTTACATATTTTGTTGCTTCCAATCGTATTACTCCATCTGGATTTTCCAAGAGATTGAAATCTCACATATTTTCTATGGAGGACCCATCTTGGAGTTGAAACTTTCCAATCTACGAAATTTGGCTTAAAACAAGTTCATAACGCAGTCAAGCTAAAGAGCCATATTTCATCATCAAGACAATTTTTAAAAACAAACTATTCACTTACCTCAGAGGGTACTCTTTTTGAGGTTGAACCTTCCCAAATAAGATGTCACTCCACTATCACATGCTAATTCCACAAGTGGACCCCAAAGGTGCAAGCTGCCAAAAATCAAGGAATTGGAACCTAATTTAGCATTTAAGAAAAACTAAAATTAAAATAAAATCATAAAATTCCAATCAAGCTTTCCTACTCCTATCACCTTCCTTAACTAAGTTTAAGTAACCAATTTCACATTTTCATTTCTAATTAAAATACAATGTAGGAACACATACCTAAAACCTTTTAATTTAGTCAAATTCAATCTCAAATATCACTAACTTCACACAACAACTAAAAACTCAAGAACAATTTTAAAAAAAATTAGCTCTAGGGTTTATAGTTGCAATAGTTATCTTGAAATTTCTGAGGATTTCCAAGGTAAATTAAAATTAAAGGTAGAATAGCAATTTTTCTACCTCTATGGAACACAAGTGAAGCTCCAAAGGAGCTAGAATAGAAGCAATCCCATGCCAAGTTGCAAGGTTTGACTAGCAACAGCTCCTTCCAAGTTATAGTCGGGCTTGTTCACTTAGTTGGCTTCTCGGCAACACAATAATAAGCTATAATGGTGGCGAGGGGTTGAACAATCGACAATCAGCCACGAGCTCTTCATTGGTAAAAAGGGGTTTACTAGTCAAGAGGGAAAAAGAGTGAAATGTTGCGTTGTTCTCAATTTTTCTATTAAATGGAGCAAGTAAACTCAACCCACCAAACTATGTTGTTTTTAGCTTGGTAGAAGGGGAAAATCTCAAAGTTTGTGAAATACCCAGCTACTTATACATTATATAATCTTTTTGTAGTAAAGAAAAGAAAGAACAAAATGTATGGTAATTAATAAAGTTGAAAACACACTTAAGGAGGGATGGAGTAAAATAAATGAATCTTAGAAAATGTTTTAAGGAAAAATAAAATAGAAATACAATATTTACTTTTACACAATTAAGTTATAATAATTTACAACTTAGAGATAAGTCACTTTTATCTTTTGAAAGTCACTTAATTATGCTTTAAGACGTGTTGGTTAAACTATATACACACACTTATATATATTGTTTATATTACATATATAAGTATATATTATTTCATTCATCATTTTTTCATATAACTATAGCAAATATTTCAAGCATTTAACTCCTTTCTAAAATACATATGCCTATCATTATATATATACTATTATTATTATTATTATTTTTATTATTATTATTATTATTATAACTTCTTAAAAAAAAGAAATCATTTTCTAAATACCAATCTAAAAGGCTTACTTAGCAAATAAGCTAGTATTATAATCTCTCCCTGTTAGAATTTGCCCTTGAATTTTATCAATGTTGACATAATTAGAGTGACAAGAGTTTCCCCCTTTAATTAAAAAGATAGATAGAAATCTAGGAATGCTAGAATGAAGGATACCATTCAAAAAGATAAGGATATTTATCTCTTATAAGAGATTCAGGTTTCCAAGTTAATTCCTTCTTCTTGTGATTCTACCATATGACCTTCACAAAAGGGTATTCTTTAGAGCAAAGTCTTCACACGTGTCTGTCCATGATGGCTATTAGTTGCTCCTCATAGGTTAAGTGACTATCTAATTTGGTAGATTTTTATTGGAGAATAAGGATAGGTTTGGCACATATTTTTTCCTCATAGAAACATGAAACACATGATGCACTCCTTCTAACATGGGAGGAAAGTCTAATATGTATGCCACTGTACCAATTCTTTTTGTAATTGGGAAAAGGCCAATGAAATGAAGACTCAACCTTCCTTTCTTACCAAGTTGGAGCTCCAAGACTATCCTCTTTCTATCATGTAATATTTTTGTCAACTATGAGCAGTCATTAGTTTTTCTCTAATGACCTTAATATTCTCATTTACATCTTGAACCAAGTCTAGGCCTAACAATCTTGTTTCATCCAATTCAAACCATCCTATCAAGGATCTACATTTTCAAGCATATAAAAGCTTTAAAAGGCATCACTTGAATTGAATAATAATAACTATTATTGTAAGCGAATTTGATCAAAGGTAGATATCATTCCTAACTACCCTCAAACTCTAAAGCACACACTCGAAGCATGTTTTCTAACACTTGAATTATTTTCTTAGATTGACCATCTATCTGAGGGTGGAATGTTTACTAAAATGCAGTTGTTACCCTAGAGCCTCTTGAAAGGATCTCCATAATCAAGTAGTGAACTGTGTATCTCGATCAGATGGAAATAGGAATTCCATTAAGTGACATGATCCAATCAAGGTACAACTAAGTATATTGAGAGGCTAAAAAGGTTATTCTAACTAGAAAGAAATGTGTGCATTCTTGGTCAATCTATCAACAGTAAACCATACCAAGTCATACCCTTTGGGGTCCTTGGCAATCCAATGAGAAAATCCATAGTGATCTTTTTCCATTTCCACTTAGGGAATCTCTTAGTTGTGATGCAACCACCATGACTTTGATGTTCTACTTTTATTGGTTGGCATGTAAGAAGAGAAACAAAATCAACAATATCTTTCTTTAAACCTTCCCACTAATAGCTTCAAGTCTTGGTACATTTTTTTTCCTTCGCAAACACATAGCATAAGATGAAGAATGAGCCATCCACATAAGTTATTGCCTTAACCCATTTGCTTTAGGCTCCCACACTTGGCCATGATAAGTTAAAGTCCTTTGATCATTCACCACTAGTTCAAAATTTTGTTCTTTCCCTAAACTTGCTCGTAACTTAGATAAAGTTGGATCTTGCTCTTGAGCTACTACAATTTGTTCAATTAGAGGAAATTTGTCACATCCCCACTTCTAGGGAAATATGAGTGGCACAAATCACCTATGACAGACCCTGATGAGAACATAGAAGACCAACCTAAGGATTATCAAGATGCGTTGCATGTTCCAAGTGGAGCCATGACAAAGGCAAGGGCCAAAAAGATGGAAGAAGCAATCCAAAGACTTTGTAATGCATTTTGGAGTGCAAAAGAGGGACTTAGGCTTAGAGCTTCAAAGGTCATTTGCTTGAAGGTTTTGCTAACCATTTATGGGCCAAATAGGAAGCCAATTTGAAAACCTTGCAACTGGCTACTCTTAGATAGCCATGCCATCACTTAGTTGTCAATTTTGTACATATATTTGGGTTGTTATTTTGTTTTGTGCTATAGGCTATCTTTGACTTTATTATGGCTTTGTTTTAGGGTTGTTTAACCCTTTTATTTCCTTCATTTTTTTGGGTGAATTCAAACTTGGGTTTGTGTTATTTGTGGGCTATTTGGAGGCCACATGTTTTGGCCAGCCAATGTAGGAGTTTTGGCCAACTTTTGTTTGGCTGACTAGTTAGCCATGACTTAGACCTAAGTAGCTTGTTTACTTGGTTATTTGGATGGGTGTTTAGATGGGCTTGTTTAAGACTTGTAACCCAGCCTATAATTGAGCCTAAATGCTATGAGGGGAGGCATGTTTCCCTCACCTTATAGATTTGACAAATTGATAATAGAAGAGTGTTCTTCTTTGAGCAAAATGCTCTCCTAGGATTTTTACTAGAACTTGAAGACTTATCAAAGAGTTTCCTCTTTGTGGCATCAATCTTTATCACTTATCACTGCCCTTCTATCTTTCTAGAGTGTAGCATGAATATCCTTCTTTTTCTTTCAATTTTGGTGTTAAATTGCTAAATTGGAGATAGATTCATCGGCATCTCCAAGCGAAATCACATTAGACCCACAAACACATGGCACATGACTCATCACTCAATAAAAATCCTCTATTAAATGCTTGAACAAAATAACAATAATGTGCACACTTTAAATCAATTTATGTGAAAATGTATGTAGCAAAAACATAAATAGCCAAGTGATGAAAGAGATTCTTAAAAGATATTACTAGCTTATAAAAACTACTAGTCATCTTGGCTGACTACTAACTCCCTACTCTGAGTAACCCACATTATGAATATATTTCCTACCTCTAATAGATAGGAAGTGGTCCTTCTTGATCAGGATCCTTGAAGTTCTTCATATTTAAAAAAAATATGAAAGTGATGGCTAAGTATCTTGGGAAAAATGGATCCAAAAATCAAGTATGCACAGTGGAATTTTAAAATTTTTCCCATACTTGGATCATGTTGTTTACAAATTAATTCATAAAGCATTGAACAACTCAAATAAACTAAAATAGTTATTTGAATTATACTTTCTTAAGAGTTGTTCTTAGAATCCACAGTCTTCAAATTTGAATTTGACCTCTAAGCAATTTCATGAACTTTCCAACAAGTCATATGATCAAATCCTCTAAATTGTCTTTGGATAACTCCTTTAGATTTAATCTCCAATACCAATAGTGATCCACATGAACCAATTTGATTCAAAGCTTCCACCAATATTCACGCAAGAGGTAGTATAGAAAAATCAACCACTTTGCTTAAGAGGTACTAGCTCTCTAAGGAATCATGAATTCACTCAGCTAGGGTTAGTGTTTGAATGCAAGGAGGAGATAAGAAGAGAGATATGCTAAAAGAGTATTTTTAGGTGCACAACACATGTGCTTGTGTATTAAATCATCTCACTCTCAAAAGGTTAGCATCTTTCCTATTTAAATGGAAAAGAGTGACAGGCTAGCAAGACTGGTGCACAAGCTAGGATTTCCCCTTGCTTGTGTCATCTACTTCATTAAGTGGATGGGCTACATGTAGGATTAGTATTCTAAGCTTGTGTGCTACCCTCTTAGTCTAAGAAGTCCATACTCATCAATGAGTCTAAACTCATTAATCCTTATGTGCTCTCCTTTTGTGTCCAATAAGCCTAAACTATGAGTCTAAATTCATAAACTCTCTATGCAATAATTCTCAAGTTGCTTTAATTCATTAATTAAAATAACTTTCTAAGTGAGGAACCATCCCTTCACTTTTGATCATCTTCAGGGTTAATATAAATGTTCTAACAACATCCAAATACTATTTATTAATTATAATCTCTATTAGAATTATAAAATTATTGATTAATTAACACTTCCAATTATATTAAAACACTTAATTACTCATTTTAATATGTTCACTAATTCAACTTTTGAATACAAAACATTTTGTATTCTAACTTTTCCTTTGACTTTGGATTAAAAAGATTCTATTGTGTGTGACCCATTAGGTTTTCATGCATGTTAGGAGTGAATTTATTTATAAGATTAATTGAATTAAAACTCTTTTTTATTCAAATACAATTTCACTTAATTGTTTAAATAAATTCATAGATGATGACCGACTTCTAACAAAGCATCATGGCCACCCAAATGCCAAGAATAGATTTGTGGAAATCAAAACCATCTGTGACAATGTGTTAGTGTGTAATTCAATCTCTTCATCTCTTAAAGTTCAAATTGGACTTAGGGTATGGTTCAAGTATTACCCCTAATTTGAACGTCCAATTATAAGTGCATGTTTGACTATGTGCTTTCTCACAATTGATTATGCATAAAACTCATTTTATGTATAAATCAATACATAAGCCTATGATTTTGATTATAGCACAATTATCAAACATCTTTTAAATATCTTTCCTTATTACCAAGGAAGATGAATCCCTTTCTTGATCAATCACTACTTTCATGTATTTCATAATGTACTCAATGATTATTCATACCTACTCTTTAAGAGTGAAAGTCTGGAATAATATTAAAGTAAACATAAGGTACTATGTTGATCTCAAGTCTAAGGATCACTTACACCACCTTTAACATGAGAAGTCCATTGAAACATAGTAGCAATCCATATGGTTTCTCATGATGGGTTAATATAGTCGTATGTTCCATAACATATACCCTTATATCTCATCTAGATATCAGCATATTTACAATGTATGAGATCACTGCATTCTTCTAGAAGAATTGAAGATGGCATATGTTGATTTGCTCTAAATTATTGATATCTTGTTTTCTCAATAATTCAACAACCAAAGATATTTAGAAATACAATTATATGTATAAATCATCTCATGATTACAATCCCTGTTGTAATTAATTTATACATGATCATATTTCAATAACTTTATCCAACATAGCATACATATATCAAAACATATATATATATATATTAAAACTAAATTAATGAAGAGGCTAAAACATCATGTTTATTAGATACACTAAGGCATGCAATTGCTATGCCATTACAACCAATTGTCTCTAGAACTTCTATACTAATAATCTCCCACTTGGCTTAGAGCCAATCACCCTTATATCTAATCCCATTCTTTCCAAATGATGATCAAGTTTTTGCTAAGATGGCTAGATTGTCATCTGTAAGAATCCATTCTATTCTTATTTCATTGCCCTCTATGATCTCTTTGATTAATGGTAAAGCCTTATGACATATTTGGATCTTTGATGAGATCTTAGTTCCTTAGCTTGTGCTATGGCTCCATTATTTATCATAATAGATTTTGGTTGGATTAACAATGTCAAGAAAAACCCTTAGTTCAATGATGAATTTCTTTGTCCAAATAGCTTCCTCTTCCACTTTTGAAATAGCAATGTACTCAACTTTGATTGTAGAATCTATTGTGGTATCTTGCTTAAAAATTTTCCAACATATTGCACCTCTATTAAGAGTGAATACAAATCCTAACTATGATTTCTAATCATCTTCATCTAACTAAAAACTTGCATCTGTGTAACCTTTGATTCTCAAATCAAGGTCTCCTCTATATATCAAGAATACATCCTTTGTTCTTTTCAAGTACTTCAAAATGGTCTTGACTACACTCCAATGACTTCCACCTAGATTACCCTGATATCTACTAGTGAAACTTAGTGCATAGGAGACATCTGGCAGCATAATAGCATGACATACATAATTAATCCTATTGCCAATGAATAGGGAATTTTAATCATGTGTTTCTATTTATCTTCTATCTTAGGACATTGTTTCCTAGATAGCTAAACACCCTAAGACATGTAAAAATCATTTATTGGACCCATCCATGCTAAACCTTTTTAGCACTTTGTCTATATATGTGGATTAGAAGGGGCCAAGCAACCTTTTAGATCATACCTCTAGGTCATTATGCCTAGAATGTAGCTTACTTCTCCTAAATCCTTTATGGAGAATGTTTTGGACATCCATAACTTGATAGATTATAACATAGGAATGTCATTCCTATAAGCAATAAGTCATTTACATATAGTAATAGGAAGATGATTGCACTCCTACTAAACTTCTTATGCATACATAATTCATCAACATTCTTGATGAAGTTAAATGATTTGACTGCTACATCAAAATGAATGTTCCAACTCTGTGAAGTTTGTTTTAATCTAT
This sequence comes from Saraca asoca, assembly GCA_026873985.1. Lineage (NCBI taxonomy): Eukaryota > Viridiplantae > Streptophyta > Magnoliopsida > Fabales > Fabaceae > Saraca > Saraca asoca. The sequence goes on from JANHAO010004004.1 coordinate 19,112, forward strand.
AAATAGGCCTTTGAAGCTTGCATACCTTGCAAGGTTTAGTCCTAGAGACAAAGCCCTTAGGTTGTATTTGTTAGTATGACAATTGTTGTAATGGCATGGATACTACATATCTTAGCATATTTAATAAAACAATATGTTTTGCCCTCTTTATCAATTTAGTCTTAAATATGTATATGTTTGATATACTCTCTTGGATAATGTCCTCAAAAATATAATTGTATACAAATAAATTACAATGGAGCTTGTAATTATGAGATAATTTATACATATAATTATAATCTCTAAATATCCCAGGATGTGGAATAATTAAGAAAACAAGATATCCATTATTCATGAGTAAACTAGCATATGTTATGTACATTTTTTGGAAAAATGCAATGATCTCATACATTGTTTAATATAAAGATATCTTAACAAACATAGGGGTATTTGTTATAAAAGACATGATTAGATTGACCTATCATTAGAAACTATATGGACTGTTATCATATGTCAATAGAGTTCTCATGTGAAAGGTGGTAAGTGATCTTTAGACTTGAGATCAACTCAATATCTTTTGTACAGAGTTATGTACTTTGATTTTATTCTAGGCTTACACTCTTTAAGAGTATATACAAATCATTTTGGGTACACTATGAAGTATATAAAGGTAGTGATTGATCAAGATGGAACTCATCCTCATTGGTAACAAAGGAAAGATATTCTAAAGATGTTTTGACATTTGTGCTATGACCAAAATCATAGGGCCATATATTGATTGATATATAAAAGGAGTTTCATGTATAATCAATTTAAGATGCATAAAAGAAGTTTTATGTGTGAATGATTATGAGATAGCACATAGTCAAACCTACACCCTAGATTGGATGTTTATAAGGTTGACACTAGAACCATACCTTAAGTCTGATTTGAATATCAAGTGATGAAAGGATTGAATTATACATTAGCAACTTTTCATGATAGATTTTGATTTCTACAAATCTATTCATGGCATTTGGGTTGTCATGATGCTTTGCTAGAAGCTAGTCTTCATCTATGAATTTGTTTAAGGAATTTGGAGGAATTGTGCTTGAATTAAGAGGATTTTTAATTCAATTGAGCTTGTAAATGAACTCATTGCCAACATGCATGGAAACCTAATGGGTCACACATAATAGAATCTCTTTAATCCAAAGTCAAAGGAAAAGTTAGATTGCAAACTGTTATAAATTCAAGTGTTGAATTAGGTGAACATCTTACAAATTTGAAATGATTAATTAGGTATTCTAATATAATTAGAAGTGTTAATTAATTAAAGATTTAATAATTCTAATAGAGATTAAAATTATTAAATAGTAGTAAATTTCCATTGTTGATATTTAGATGTTGGAAAACATTTATATTAACACTACAAGAGATCTTGAGTAGAGGAATGGTTCATTACTTAGAAATTGTTTTAAATTCATTAAAACTATTAGAGAATGATTACATAAGAGAGCTTATGAGTTTAGACTCATAAGAAAGTATTTGGGCTTGTTGGACACATAAGAGGGAGCATTAGGTTAACAAGCATGGACTTTTTGAGCCTAAGGGGCTGCATAGGACTATAAGTGGACAGCACAAACAAGGGGTAGCCCCAACTTGTGCATCACTCATGTTCCTTCCTTACTCTTACTTGTGCTCTAAACTCTTCTATTTAAAAAAGAGTCAAGCTAAATCAAAATTAAAAGAGAACAAAACAATTCAGCCCTAGTACATGTATGGTGTGCTAACTCTCTTTGTGTGATCTTACTTCTCATCTCCTCTTTGTATTCAAACACCAACCCTGCGCTAGTGAATTGTGATTCCTTAGAGAGCTAGTACCTTTTAAGCTATGTGAACTTGATAGAAGCTTTGGATCAAATTGGTTTACCTAGATCACTATTAGTGTTAGAGATTAAATCCAAAAGAGTTGCTCGAGGACAATTCAAGAGACTTGATCATGGGGCTGATTAGAGAGTTCAAGGAATTACTTTAAGATCAAATCAAGATTTGACCAAGGATTTTGAGAATAACTCTTGAGAAGGTATAAATTAATCTATTGACTAAATTTTACCTTATGAATTAATTAGTAAACAACATGATCCAGGATTGGGAAAATTTCAAAATTTCAACTGCACATACTTGATGCATATGGTCAGTATATTTTATATGCTTAGATCTAATTTTCCCAATAGTATCATATATACATCCTCTTTTAGGTTTCCATTAAGGGAAGTTGTTTTGACATTCATTTGCCAAATCTTATAGTCATGGTATATAGCTATTGCAAGTAAAATCCTAATGGACTTCAACTTGACAACCAACGAAAAAGTTTCCTTATAGTCAATACCTTTATCTTTTTCTTAATGACCCACTTACACTTGATGGGTTTTATTCCTTTAGGTGTAGTGACCAAGTCCTACACTTAGTTTTCATTCATTGAATCCATTTTGGATTTCATGGCTTCTTGCCACTTCAAGGAATCAATATCTGGTATTGCTTCCTAGTAACTATTAAGTTCATTGTCTTGAACAATTTTCATGCCATTCTCTTATGTGAAGAGAAAACCATATCTTTCAAGTTCTTGATATTCCCACTAGATCTTCAGAGTGTAGGTGTACTTTGAGCTTGGTTACAATCTTAACCTTTTGAGATACTTGATCAAGCTGATCCTTAATTGTTTGATTTGTTATTTTATGGTTCTTGAACCTCTTCAAGTTCTACTTACTCTTACTAGCCTCTTCAAGGATAAACTCATTTTCCAAAAAGGCAATGATTGTTGAGACAAAGATTTTTTGCTCAAGAGGGTGGTAAAAGTAATAATCCCTTATTTCCATAGCTTGTTTGTAATTATCTACTTCACATAAGTAGAACATTCCCTAAATCTTCATATGTGAAATATTTGGCTTCTTCCCAAATCATTGCTCTTATAATGTCTTATCAGTAGACTTTAATAGGACATGGCTAAAGATATATCTACAGATCTAAACTATGGCCCCAAAAAAAAATTAGGAAAGTTGCAAAGCTCATCATGTACCATACCATGTCAAGCAAACTACAGTTTTTCCTTTCTGAAATACCATTCATTTGTGGCATTGCAGGTGGAGTCAATGGTCATAGAATCCTAAACTCCTTTAAATAATCTATGAATTCCTAGCTTAAATATTCTCCACATGGATCAGATCCAAGTGTTTTAATACTTTTTCTAGTTTATTTTTCTACTTCAGTTTTGAATTCTTTGAACTTTTCAAAGGCTTCAAACTTGTATTTCATTAAATCTGCATACCATACCTAGAATAGTCATTAGTAAAGGTAATAAAGTAGGAAAATGCACTACTAAAGTAGTCATTAAATTGCATACAACACTATGTATCAACTCTAACACTTTTTGGCACATTCATCCTTTTTGCTAAAGGGTTTCTTAGTCATTTTCCCAATGAGGCATGATTCACAAGTTCCATATAATTCGCAATCAAATGGATCTAAGATTCCACCTTTATGTAACTTTTAATTCTAGTTTCATTAATATGACTAAGTTTACAAAGCAAAAGATAGGACAGATTTATGAATTCATTAAACTTTGGTTTCTTATTTGTGATAGTTAAGATCTCTTGTTTTAGTTCTAGAATATATAATCCATTAACAAGTTTGTTAATGCCATAAAACAAGTTATCATGTGAAAAAGAAAAACTCTTATTATTAAAGGTAAAAGAAAAATCCCTCTTGGTCTAAACAAGAAATGGAAATAATATTCTTAAAAAATGCAACATAATGACAATTATTTAGTTTTAGAATTAAGTACATAGGCAATTCTAAAAGATAGGTTCTTAAGCTAATAACAATAACTTTTGCTTCAATCTCAATGTGCATGTCCACTTTACCTTTCTACAGCTTTCTTCTATTTTTGATTCTCTACACATCATTACAAATGTGTGAGCCACAACCATTATCTAAAAGCTAAAGAAACAATAGAACAATAAGATAGGTTTATCTCTATCATAAGGATACCTAAAGTAGAAGCTTAGCTAAGCTTTTTTTGTGTTATGGTCTCAAGATATGCTTTATAATTTTGCCTCTAATGGCCTTCAACTTTGCAATGGTAACAAATGCATATGGGAGTGTTCTCTTTGCCCTTCTTCTGTATGCCTCCTCTTAGTTTCTTAAGCTTAGCCTTAGAACTCTTCTTGGGCTTCTCCTTCTTTCCTTTCATGGGCTTAGAAAAGGTACTAATTATCAATATAAGATGTTCTTGAAAGTCATTTTAGCAGTCTTAAGCATATTGAGTAACTCTACAAAAGAGGCCTTTATCTTATTCATGAAGAAATTCATGAAAAACTGCCCATGTGACTTAGGAAGGCAATGCAGTATGTTGTTCATTGCATGATCATTGTCAATCACATGGTCGAGTAGGGACAATCTCTCTATTAGCCCAATCTTTAGCATAGATGTTGTAACAAATGATCCCTCAACCATCTTGTAGTTAAACAGTTCATGTGATACATGGTATCTCTCAATATAAGCATGCCCTTTATATAACTCTGAAAAATGTAGAATCATCTTAGAGGGATTCATATTTTCATGCTACTTCCAAAGCTCAGGAGACATTGAAGCTAGCATCACACATGTTGCTTGTTCGGCATCTTCCAAATGTTGCTTGTGAGTAGCAAAGTCAAAACATATATACTCACTAGAACCTTCAAACAAAGGTACAAAAGGGTCCTTCTCAAGGATGTAGGCTATCTTTTCCTACTTAAGGACAATCTTCAAGTTTTGTAACTAGTCCATGTAATTTGGCTCGATTAGCTTATTATCAGTTAGTATGTTTCTGAAGAAGATGTTGATGAGAACATGAAAGACCAAGCCAAGGATCACCAAGAAGCCTTACATTTACCAAGTGGACCTATGACTAGAGCCAAGGCAAAGAAGATGAGAGAAGCAATCCAAGGGCTTTGTCACACACTTTGGAGCTCAAATGATGAGCTAGGACTTGGAGGTTTAAGGGTCATTTGTTTGGAAGCTTTGCCATCCACTCAAGGGCTACTTAGGAGCCAACTTGGATAGCATGCAACCAGCCATTTGGGGCAGCCACATAGTGACTCATTTGGTCCTTTTTTTTAGCATGTTTTGGGCTGCTATTTTGTATTATTTCTATGGGCTGCCTTTGAGACCTTTTGGTATTATTTTGGGGGCTATTTGATCCCCTTTATTTTTGTATTTTGGTGGCTGATTTAGTACAATTATCATAGCTTGATTTGTGGGTTGTTTCAGGCCACTTTGGGTAGGCTTTTGGTTCATTTTTGTTGGATGGTGTTTATGACCTTGTTTTAGTCTAGACTTGTTTATTTGATTGGCTAGCTTATATGTTTATTTGGTTAGGCTTGTGTGGCACTTTAATCTAACCCATTAGTGAGTCTAAGTGCTACAAGAGAAGGCATGTCTCCCTCACTGTTCAAATTTGATGGATTTATGAAATAGAAGTATTTCTTCTTGAGAGATTGCTCTCCTAGGGTTCTAGCAAGAACTTGAGACTTATCAAAGAGCTTTCTCTTTTGTGCATTTGTTAGCCTAGATTACCTTAGCTACATATTTTTCTTGGTTTTAATGCTGAAAAATAATTTTAGTTTATATTACCATCTGACAATATATTTTAGTGTTTTTATTTGTTTTTGTTAGCCTAGGTTATCCTAGCCATAGATATTTCTTAGTTTTGATGTTGAAAAATAATTTTAATCAATTTTTCACATTATTATTTGATATTATACTTTACTGTTTACTTCAATTTGTTTTATAGGTTTCAAAGTATACAATTATGATTCAAGAAGATCAATATTAGAATTAGGAATTATTTTAACTTTTTAAGATCTCTTGTAAATGAATTTCAAAAGACCTTTGATTCAATCAAACATTTTCAAAATGAGGTAGAAAAACCACTTGATA